>JBCNJP010013234.1:0-12631 GCA_039602395.1 Deinandra increscens subsp. villosa
CACCATTCCCGTTGCCATTCCCGTTACCATTTCCTCCGCCATTACCATTCCCACCGTTGTTTCCTTGGTTACCGTTTCCCTGTCTTCTCAGCTGTGGGCAGTCCCTCTTAATGTGGCCTTGGGCACCACATTCAAAACAGCCACGGGCTCCACCATTGTTGTTCTGATTGTTTCCTTGCCCGTTGCGGTTGATCTCGTAGTTGTTGTTGCCATGATTGTTTTTGTTATTGTTTTGCTTTTGGCGGTTTTGCTGCTCAGGTAGAGTTGCCCAATAGTCTTTTGCTTCGTGGCCTTTCTTTCCACACCTTTCACAGCTCAGATGTTTTCTACAAACACCAGCATGATGTTTCCCACACTTGTTACACAAAGGCAGGTTACCCCTGTAGTTGCTCTGACGATTTCCGCCCTGGCGGTTGTTACCACTATTGTTTCCAGACCTCTTACTTTGACCTTGAGAATTATAAGACCACCCAGTGCTTTTTCCAACACTCTGATTGTTCATGGAGTTTTCTGGAGCTTCATCATCAGCTATTCTCTTGCCACTAAGGGCAGTCTTCTCAGTGGCCTTTGCAGGAAGTGTACCCTTCTCAACCTCCTGGTCAGTAAGTTTGTGAGCCAAACGGATGGCTTGCTGCACGGTTGCGGGGTTGCTGGCAGTCACCAGTCCTTTGATTTGAGGCGCGAGGCCTTCCAGATAACGCTCAATGCGTTTGAACTCAGCATCAACCATCGTGGGGCACAAGACCGCGTACTCATGGTAACGCGCAGTATATTGCTCAACTTCAGACCCAACCATCTTCAGATTCAAGAATTCGCCCTCTAACTTCTTTACTTGGTCACGAGGACAGTACTCCTCCATAATCAGTTCCTTGAATGCTTCCCATTGCATGTTATTAGCCGCATCAATCCCAATCATCTGGATTTCGGCATTCCACCAGGAGAGTGCAGCTCCCTCAAAGGTACCAGTAGCAAACTTCACCTTGCTTTCAGCCGGGCAATTACACATGGAGAAGACCTTTTCGGACTTCTCGATCCACCTGAGGAGTCCTACCGCTCCTTCTTCGCCGGAAAACGTTATCGGCTTGCAGTCCATAAAGGACTTAAACGTGCAGTGGTGGTTTCCTGATGCAATAGCAGTTCGGGTTTTCAAATTTAAACAGGTCAAAATATAATTCGTTTTGTGCCTTAACCGGCATAATAATTACCCTGAGCGGCGTATGCAGCTTGGACGGCTGCCACCGCGGCTTGCACGTGTTCGTTAATCATCGCTTGCAGCTGTGCAGGTGTCATGTTAATGTTGTTCCTTCCATGTCCTCTTCCAGACACCTTGCTGAGCAGTTAAAGTAGCCAGTGTTCAGTCACAATTATACTTTATACATATCCCATAATATGTATAATAACAATTTCCCGTTATCCCACTATTAGTCCAGAAAAATTTTCGTGCAAAATCGAGGCGTCGTCGGAGAACGTCGTAAGTCGTAAGTAGCTATCGTCGAAAGTCAGCTTTCCCATAAAAGTCACCGTCGGCGTAGTCATTGGAGTAGAAATCAGGACGTAACGCGTAGCATCGTTTCGTTGTCGCTTTTCCCCCGAATAGTGTGCGTATTCGCGTTTCGTATTCGTGTGTGAAAATTTTCCTAAGGTTTTCCGTTAGACTTCCTAGACACGGTCTAGATATATATTTATATATATATATATATATACATACGTACTAAGCTTTTACTTACACAGCAGAGCGAGTATCCCAGGTTGGCACGTAATTATTTTGGTTTTGGGAATTCGTTTGTTCGCTTGTAACTAAGGTTTCAAGTTGCAGTTTCCAAATCGTTTTTCAAAAATGATTCCAGTTTTCTGCAACTTATGGCTCTGATACCAATCTGTCACACCCCCAAATCAACCACTAACGGAGTTTATACCGTTAAGGGGTGCGAGCAGACCAGGACCACAACCATTAGTTACAAATACTAAACGAATCAGAGTAAAGTCCAAGTGTTCATAATCAAAACAGTTTTTAAAAGTACGCAGCGGAAAATAGACATAAGTATCTTAGCACTAACCACGTGCTTAAATTACAAAACATGAATGGTTATTAAATTCCCAAGTTTGAGTTTAAAATAAGAAATCTCAAAATGCCATGCCAACCTCCAGCGGATACTCCTTAGCGATCTGCAAAAGTTTAAACCACGCAAGTGTCAACCTAATGGTTGGTGAGTTCACAGTGGGCTTGTCATGCATTGGCCCGGTCTCATAAATCATGATCGTGTAAACGTATTCTTATGTACAATTTATTTGTGAAAAGCAATGCTTGTGATAACCAAAATCATAGTATCGTGGTTTAGTAAAAGTATTGTCCGTAACCTACGTTATCGGGTATGTACTAGTTTTGTATAGTTAAAGTGCTCAACCGATATCGCGGGTAGCTAATCCGTTGTTCCATGCACTAAGGAAGTTTGTACCAAAGCTGACCATAAATTATTGTAGTGGCCGTGCCATCAGGTTCTGCGGACCTACGTCATCGCGGATTTGCCTCCCCCGTGTCCTCTCGGGATCACGGTGAGATAGGCTGATATTGTACCTCCGTGCACTCCCCGTGCCACGGGGCGGAGTTTGTCAAACTCCAGTAGATCTACCCAACATCCCCTCGCTTTACAATTAATGGTACAATTTAGTTGAGGACTTTTAAGTTTCAAGGCATCCTTAGAAATCATGTGATATCATGTGGTTTAGACTTTAACCTACACTAGCCATATTAAAACGGTTTACCGGATTCTCATGAATCTCAAAAGTGTTTTCAGTTTCGTTTTAGAAATAGTTGTTTAAGTAATTCGCAAGTGCTTCCCATAAAGCACTTCAAGTTCATCAAGTGGGTGCCGAGCACTCCAAGTTTTCACGTTCATCAGGGAGGTGCATAGCACTCTCGAGTTTGTCAGCATTGTTTTACTTTTAATTATTCGGTGTGACCCAAACGGGTTCACGGTAATTGGGTTAGTGATACTCACCTTTGGTTGCACTGCTACACTTGCTTAATAATCCAAGTTTGCTTAACGAAGACCTATGAACACGTTTAGGTCTTAAGTATTAGTTTTGTGTCTAATCTTTACTTAACGTCACTATGGCCCATAACATAGCACGTTGGAACTATGACTCGACATACAGACACACGACACCGATGGTTGATCATAGACAAGGGTTCATATACATCAGAAATCAAAGCATGTATCATCATAGCATAATCATGTAAGTCATGGTAGAACATTCAAATAAATTGCACAAGTTTGAATTCTGGTCTTAATTTCGCTAGCAGTTTCGCTAGGCAGTTTCGCTGTGTGCACGGGCAGCACTTTCGCTAGGCAATACCCGATGACACAGTCTCGCTAGGCTAGTTTCGCTCGAAACTGTTGGCACAGTTTCGCTAGCCTAGTTTCGCCCGAAACTGGTTTGAACTTTCGTTCAGGGAATTTCGCTCGGTAGATTCGCTCGAGCTGGTCTGGTTGGTTTACCCGGCGACACTGCAGTTTCGCTGCATAGTGTCGCTGGTTGAAGATTCACATAATTTCGCTGGACAATTTCGCCCAGAGAACACCGTAGTTTCGCTAGTCGCGAAAAACTTACGGATCAGCCTAAAAATCAATCTAGCAGTCCCCATACTTCATGTAATTCAGTATATAGCATGCATAGTCAATTACCAACATCATAGAAGCAGTTTAGACACCTTATTCATGTATTTTCATCATCAAATCACCAAAATACATTTAAAACCCTAAAATGACTAAAATGGCATAAATCTTTGTTGATACCTGAAATGTGCGTCGTGTGAAGTATCGAGCGAAGACCAAGTTCAAGCCAATATAGGGTTGGCCGAACTAGGTCCGAACCTGAAGTTTGGACCGGCCGAACCTGGGGTTCGGTGGGAGTTCGGCCGATCGGGTATATATAGTTGTTTGAGCTTTGTATTCGGGAGTTCTGAGCGTGTGAGCAAATCTTAAGTGTGTGTTTCTGAGTGTGTAATTTCTGTGTCAATTCTCTGTGTTTACACTGGTTGTAATTGTTCGTTTTGATCAATAAAACAATCGGTTAATTACGTTTCGATGTCCGGATAGCTAGATCGAGTAGACGATCCGATGCTCACGCATTTTCAAGTGGTATCAGAGCTTTCTGGTTCACTCTACTGATTTGTGGTTGCTATTCTCGGATTATTGAGCGTTTTTGAAGTTTTCTCAAGCTTCGTTACGTGTTTTCTATCATTTCTGACGTAATTTTGTGTCAAAATTGTTCCTAAATTATTTCCTATCGACTTTTCTGATCCACTATATCGAGTTTCATCAAAATCAGTCCGTTTTCACGAGTTTTCGAAAAATGTCTTCGAGGTTCGGAGGTTACTGGGCAAGCTCAGAGTAACCGCTCCGAACTTGAGGTTCGGAGGTGTCTCGGAGAGAGTTCGGCGAGAGTTCGGTGGTGTATCGGTCAAGGTTCGGTGAGATTTGAGGTTCGGAGGTAGATCGGAGTCTACATAGGTTCGGAGCACGTTAGGTGAGAGTTCGGAGCTAGTAGTTGATTCGGACAAGGTTCGGAGCTCATTCGGAGTCTGATTTAGGTTCGGACTAAGTTCAGAGGAGGTTCGGACGGCTGACAAGGTTCGGAGCAAGTTCGAAGGACAGAATTTTTCAAATTTTCAACGATGTCGGATTTTCAAGCTTTTGCCGCAATGCAAAGTGCGATGCAAACTATGTTAAATTTTGACAATGAAATTGGAACAAGTCAGAAAGTTCCCAAATTGTTAAAGCTTGAAGATTACCAAAATTTGAAGAAACGATTTTCTGCGTATATTAGCACGAATGACATTGATTTA
Source organism: Deinandra increscens subsp. villosa (assembly GCA_039602395.1). NCBI lineage: Eukaryota > Viridiplantae > Streptophyta > Magnoliopsida > Asterales > Asteraceae > Deinandra > Deinandra increscens. The sequence continues at coordinate 4,850 of JBCNJP010013234.1, forward strand.
TGGATTCCAATTCGAAAGTTGTATGAACGACCAAGGGAAGATGGAGATCTTAAGGAAATTCAAGACTTTGATGGTGCTGAAAGAAAAAGTTATGAGCTTGAAAAGAAAGTTTATGGTTATCTTACTATGGCTTTACCTACTGAATTGCTTCATCAATTTAGTACTTGCAAGAAATCTAAACAATTATGGGATGCTCTATCCGCAAGATGTGAAGGAAATGCTGATTATAAGAAGAGTCGAAAGAAAGTCTTGAACAAAGAATTTGATAATTTTCAAAATTATGACAATGAAAACATTACTGCTCTAGTTTCAAGATTTTCACATTTGATTAGTGAATTGAAGATTATTGGAATTGAAAAATCTGATGCGGATTTAAAGGAAAAGATTATGGAAGCATTACCTGAAAAGTGGGAAAATTATGTTTTGCTACTAACTCATGACAAGGATTATTCTGCTTTAACATTTCACGAGCTTACTGGAAAACTTCATGCTCGAGAAATGGAAATGTTAAACTCAAAGAAGTCAACAGCTACCTTGCAACATCCTGAGCTGTATCATGGTGAAAATAGTGCAAGCATGAGTGCAAAGTCTAAGCCAAATCAGAATACAGCACCAAGTGTTGCTTTTCTAGCTGGAGCTTCAGGAAATTCTGATAATAATTCCTCAAGAAGTTGCAATTTTACAATTCCAAATTATTCAAGTCAAAATGCTTTTTCAGCAGAATCAACGGAGGATTGTGCCAAAATGATTTCTGCATTGATTTCATCATCTTTTGGTCTGATTCTCAAAAATGTTGCTGACGCAAAGTTAACCAGTGAGGATCTTGATGCTCTTGATGATGATCAATTGACTGAATTGGATGTTTCGTGGCAATATGCTATGTTGTGTCAAAGATCTAAAAGATTTTTTAAGAAGCATGGAAGGAATATTTCTGGTGACAAATTGGGATTTGACAAGTCAAAACTAAAGTGCTTTAAATGTCAACAACTTGGACATTTTGCCAAAGAATGTCAACAGAAAGCTAATATTTCACAATCATCAAAGCCTGGTTTTACTCAACCATCTACTAGTAATACAGGCAAGACCACTGCTTTGGTTGCTCAAAATGATGGTGTATATGATTGGGGTCAACAATTTGGGTATGATTCATCAGCCTTTATAGTTACCCATGATTTACAAGAAGATTATGGTTCAGATACTAGTTCAGATACTAGTTCAATACCAAGTTCGTATGCATCTGCTGAAAATTTGGAGAGTTTGATGAAGGAAAATGCTTTGTTGATGAATAAAGTTCAACAATTGACTGAAGAGTTTGAGGTGGTTAAATCTGAATTGAAGATTTCTAAAGAATGTGAAAAGGATTTGGTTTTGAAGAATGAGGATTTGACTAATGAAATCAAAATGTTGAATAAAGTTTTAGAAGTATTGAAGCAAGAAAAGAAGAATGTTGAAATTTCGAAAGCTGAAATTTGTGAAGAAAAAGGTGAGTTAGTCAAAGAAGTGAAGAAATGGAAGGAAGAGGCAGAAGATGCTGCAAATGATTTTCAGAATTTGTTTGATAAATCCAAGATTAAGCTTGATTTGCTTACTAAGAGTATTGAAGAATCTGATGCTAAAATCAAAGCATATCAAGTTGATATGGAAAAATTATTAGATGATAAGCGGGAGTTGACTAGGGTTAACAAGGTTCAAACTGCAAATCTGGAAATTCAAAAGAGAAATGAGGATAAACTGAAGAAGGAGCTACATGAAGGTCTTGACAATCTTCGTCTGCAAAAGTTTGAAACTCATAAAGTTGCCAAGCGTTTGATTGCTAAAGAAAAAGAATTTGCAGAAGCTCAACAGCAAATTTCTGATCTCAAAATTCAAGTTCTTGATGCTAAAAGATTGTTCAACAATGTTTCAAATTCACAAGTTTTCACGAGCTTCTTAGCAAATGATGCAAATTTTGAGAGGATGTTTGATAAAACTGCATCACCCCCTGCTCATATCAAGGAAGCTGTCAAACAAGTGAAGGAACAGGTTGATGATTTTGATTATTCAAAGATATCATCTTCTACTTCAGAAGAAGTCAAGGTTGTAAAGAAAAAGAAAAACAAGAAAAACAAGAAAAAGGTCTTGCAATCTGAGATTCCTCCAGCACCAAAGTTTGTATCAGGTTCGTCGTCTGCTGATAATGAGAAATCGACTACATCAAGTGACAAGATTCAGTCTCAACCTGAAATTGATGAGTCAATTTTCTATGATCAAAAGAAACTTCCTGATGTGAAAGCTGAATTCACAAGATTAGCCAAGAATGGACATTCTACATCAGAGGTGAAAGGATCTGGCAAACAATGTTGGTCTGGGTTTTAATGATAAGAAGGATATAGCTGTGGAGGTTCAAGCATCTTCATCCCCAGATTTGAAGAAATTAAAGATGAAACAAGTGAAGAAGGAAGTTTTTCAAGCTGATAAAATTCAACCCGAACGTTTTTACAAACTCAAGGGTTCGGATCAATTATTTTCAGACAAAGAATTTCCACTACATTGTGTTGATGCTCGAAAGATTGCTGAGATCTTTGTGAAAGCAACCATTTCTTCTGAACGTTCTCAATCTCTAAGCCCTACCTCTAAATGGGTACATGATCACAGGCATCAGGTATATGATTCTCATTCTGATCATGTTAGAGATATTCATGTGTGTTCTTTGCAGGTACATCAAAGATGGGATAAAACGATAAGAATTTGTTATATTTGCCGTCGCCCAGGGCATATGGCAAAAGATTGTCCCTCACCTGCTGATTCATCACAAAGATTTCCTAAGAAATCCGTTTTTGGTAAACCTGCCAAAATAGAGTCTTATTTTTGTGTAAAATGAAAATCCAAAAATAGAGTTTTCATTTTAAGGGGGAGAATTGTAAGTAAGGGGGAGTAATTGAGAAAATGCATGGTATGGGGAGAAGGTGAATACATGCACAATATATAAAATTGTGAGAAATTGATCATTGGGAAATGATGGTACATTGGCATACGTATCTGACTCATGGATAAAGTAGATGAAAGGGTCATAAGATCATTGTTTGATGTTCTTGGTAGGCTCGACAAACCAGAAAGTATTCAGATGTGATATACACTAGGTCCGAACCTGGGGTTCGGTGGGAGTTCGGCCGATCGGGTATATATAGTTGTTTGAGCTTTGTATTCGGGAGTTCTAAGCGTGTGAGCAAATCTTAAGTGTGTGTTTCTGAGTGTGTAATTTCTGTGTCAATTCTCTGTGTTTACACTGGTTGTAATTGTTCGTTTTGATCAATAAAACAATCGGTTAATTACGTTTCGATGTCCGGATAGCTAGATCGAGTAGACGATCCGATGCTCACGCATTTTCAATCTTCATTATGGATGGATTTCACACGTAAAGTTACTAACTTTATTGTAGATCTATCATTCCTAAACAACATATCAGAAGATCAAGTGATTCTATGAAGATCTAAGCATGCTTTTTAAGAAAACACATAGAAAACATAAAAATGGTGGTTTTGGGACTCACGGTTCGATCTCCTATCTTGATGGATGATGGTTCGGGGCTGAGATCTCGATGGCTCGATGTGAATCTTGACTGACCAGATTTCCAGGAGAAAGATGGAGTGTGTGTGTGTTTTTGTGTAAAGGAGGCAAATGGAGAAACTAGGCTTCATTAAGATATTATATATCAGGGGTTAGTTTCGCTGGCTAGTTTCGCTGGCCAAGCGAAACTGACCCTGTGAGTCAAAGGTTAGGCTAGCCGGGCGACACTATAGTTTCGCCCGGTAGTTTCGCTGGAACCCAAAAGTGACTAATTTACATTCTAAGCAAGATAAGCACGGTTCATGAATTTCACACAATTACACAATTAATCAACAAACGTGTTGCACATACTTCCTCATAGAGACAATTCAATAAATAAACACATATGGACGGGTTCGGTGATCAACCAAAGGACGTGGACGTATTCGGCCTAGTTAAGCATTAGTTACTAAGTTAACACTTATAACGTAACTAACGGAATTGTCTAACGGAAGTAAACCTTGAAATTCTCGGATGTCACACAGCAAACATATCATCAGCAGCAACATTATCATTTAAGTCTATCGGGATTGTGCCACTACTTGAAGAAGTGCTCAAGTCATCTCTTGTTCTCTTGTTACTGATTGGATCCAGATTTCCATAAATGTCATTTGACAGATCCTCACCCTCAGGCAAAATTTCATCCAACACATTCTCCTCATCTGACGGTATATCCTCTGGTTCCACTTGAACAGCTACCGGAACATCATGATCTTCAGCAACAAATGTATTGACTGGAGGTTCTTCAGGATCTGAATCTGATTCTGGTACTGGTTCCCTTACAACCTTAGGGAAAACACCTCCTTTTGCCCACTCAAGCCTTCCTTGAAATGTGCTCTTTCCCTTTCTATCTTGAGTTTGAAGTCCAAACACACTATCATCCATGAATTTTATATCTAACTTCTCAACCCTTTCTTGTATCATTGGATACTTCCTCAACACCACCATGTGAACAAATCTTGGAGTCATGAGAAATTGATCTCTCGCGCTCAACTCAGCATTACCCACCCAATTTAAGAGCATCATCTTTGAAAAGTTGTATTCCCAATCCAACGCAAGTGCCACAAATGCTGTTCCATGCACCTTGTTCAGTTGATCGAAGCTTGTTCTTTTTCCCAAAAATGATTTCTGTAAGTTGTATTCCCAATCCAATGAAAGTCCAATGAATTATACGAAACACCATGAAAATAAAATAGAAGCTTAAATGAACAACTATCAGGTCGGTCTTGTGAACACGCAGAGATAGTCCGATCATTTAAGAAAATAAAGAAAATCAAACAAGTTTAAATATTTGTAAAATGAACACATGTATACACAGTGACTTCTCATTTTCTTTTTCACATACTTTTCTTGATATATCATGAGATATGCATCAAGATGTTATCCACTAGGTCAAGCATCAGATTTAGTGTATATCAGATTTGTATACTTTCTGATTTACCGAGCCTACCTAGCACATTGATCAACGGTCTTATGGCTTTTTCATCTAGTTTATCCATGAGTCAGACAACACTAGCCAATGTACCATCGTTTCCCAATCATGTCGGATACAATATATCATTTTTCAATGTTTTGTACTTTTTGCATTTTTCAATGTTTTTGTCTTATCAAATGTTCTCCCCCTAAGATTGACAAACTCTATTTTTAGATTTTCATTTTTGCCTTTTTAAAACAACACACTATTTTTGGATTTTTAATTTTCTGACAAAAAAACAAACAAACTCCCCCTCAAAATGAGACGGAGTGCTGAATGAAAGAAAATTGATCAACCAATACAGATACTTGCATTTTAGAATTTTGAAAACACAAATTTTGATTTAGAAATGTAGTTTAAGTTAAACATAGATATTCCACTATCAGGAATCTTTCAACTACCGATTGGTCTTCCTGAAATACCTGCTGACACCAAATAAACATTAGTTGCTTTGGGATCGACCTGATTCAACAGGGTAGGTTCGCTCGGTGTCTTCCACATAGTCTTTGCTGTTGGCCTTGGAAACACTTTTTGGTTTCCAAATCAAATATGATTTTGATTTTTTATCAGAACCAGAATCAGTGTCAACTAGCGTATTTGGTTTGAACCAAAACGACTTACGAATTGATATGATCTTTGGAGACCATGGTTTATGAAAATTTGACCATTATTATCCACATATTTGGCAGTGTTGTGGATATATGCAGTCGTAGAAAAATTTGCAGCTAAAGGTCTAGGTTAACGACATGCATTACAAATTCTTTCACGAAGTTTAAAAACATTTGAAGAAATTCTTTGAATTGTTAGAAAACGATGAATGATCAGAACCAAAATTTTTAAAGAAATCATCTTAGGAATCGTACCTTGGAGATTGACTCCCTGAAAAAACCTTAGATTCAGATGACGAACCTCCAGAAAAATTAGAAACTTGCTTTGTTGGAGATAGAGATTTCTGTTGATTCTTGACCTTCAAAACCATTTATTTCTTCTTCGATTGTTGAATTGGCACAATCACTTCTTTTACCTCATATCCCAAACCTTTGAAGATCCAGATTGAGAACCAGAAGCATCTCTCTCTCTTTGCCTTCTCTAGTAAATTTATCTTTAATATCCTTCAGCGTGTTCTCAAGCACTAAAGATTTAGCTGCTTCTTCTTCAGATGAAGTACTAATAGAGTTCTCAACTTTAACAAAAATGATTTCATCTTCCAAAACTGATGAAGTTGAATCAAATTCTGGAGTTTCACTAATCTTTTCTTTGTTATTTGCTAGTGTAGAAAATTTGGAATAATCATGTAATTCAGCTTTAGAATCAAGAGGAGCAGATGTAAACTCAAATAAATCCACTGGAGTAGGAACCTTGTGGATATCATTCTCTTTTGCACTATCCTCACCTCTATCCTTCTTGTATAAGAAATTCAGCAACGTCGGTAATAAATTGCAATTTTTGACTTGCCTTTGCAACTCCAAAATCTCCAATTTCAATTCAGAAATTTTCTATTGAGCAGTAAACAAATCCTTTTGAGACTTATAAAACTCTTCATTCAAATCATTATATTCATACTTCCGTTGCTTTCTAATTTCACATTCAGCCAACACTTCTTCTGTAACTTTCTCCCAATTCTTTTTAAATATCTCAACATCCTTCGTCAACACTTCATTCTTATCTCGGAAAAGAACATTTGCATCTCGAAGTGTAGATTCAACAGCCAGAGCATTTGCTTGTTCATATTTCTGTTGAACTGGATAACTCTTCTCAAATAACGCCTCAAAATCATCAGCAACCTCTTTTGCTTTGACTTTTTCTTTTTTCACATTCTTCGATCTACTAACTCACTCCTTTCTTTCATCAAATTCTCATTAACATGAACCAAATCATAATACCTCTTCTGAAAATCTTTTAACTCTTGCTTTAACACTACAATTTCTTCAGTTGATAACTGGGAATCTCTCTCTAACTTTGCATTCTTGTTGCGTAAACTCACACATTCAGAACATGTATCTTTTTCGGCTTTTTCAGTTTCAACCACTTGTCTGAAATTTCTTCATCTGTTGCAAATTCTGAACTTGCAATATAATTAGATTGACTTTCATCATTTTGATGAGGAGCCATTAAAGCAACATTTCTTATGTCATCCTTAGAATAAACATTAATATCAGCATGTGGCAGTCTTTTAATTTCAAAATCTGCATTCCATGCAAATTCATATGGGTGCCAAAATAATCCTGTCATTCTTTTATCACAAGAAACAAACGCTTGTTGATTTGAAGTAGAGTTGCTTGTGGAACCATTTGTGGAATTGATAACCAAGTGAGCATGCTGACCATTCTTCAACTTATTGTCAGTTGACTTTGGGCATTCACGAGCAAAATGTCCATATAAGGAACATTTAAAACATTTCACCTTGGACTTTTCTAAACAAATCTTACCATGTTGATTCAACCTCTTTTTCCCGGTTCTGTTAAAAAAATGTATTCGTTCTTTTAACCAGCATTGCATACTATGAATTCAGATCCATCTCTTCCACATAATTATAATCAATCTAAATCATTACCCTCCTTTGTTAATTCAACATTACTCACTGAACCTGTATTAACTCCAAATGTGAAGATACCAATACAAACATTAATGCCATATAATCATCAGTTGTTTTAACAGATAAAACATTTTGTGTTTGTCACACCCCCAAAATACCACTAACGGAGTTTATACCGTTAAGGGGC
>JBCNJP010013235.1:0-12630 GCA_039602395.1 Deinandra increscens subsp. villosa
ACAGAAAGGTGTAGAATGACTGAACTCTCTTAGCTTGTTACTTGCACATTCTAACACACAGCTATTTATAGTTAGTGACATAGCACCCAGCGTACCAACTGATACGCCAGACCATATGATCCGCCGGACCATATGGTACGCCACCAAGCAAATAGACACTACAACTCACTCTAAGATATGCTCACATAGATACAATACACGAGACACTCATAGCATAGGAATATGCTCTAACACATTGAGAGCTTTTTGAACAAGATTAATGATAATAATTCTACTTGTTGAGCAGTTTGTTGGGCTACGTCATGATTTTGGTGATGATTGTCGTGATCCATTCTAGAGCAAAAGAAATTATTTACGAGGTAAGGAATATGACAAGATTAATAATCAAGGTGAGGAAACTTGATGTGATTGAAATCGTGATATAATGGATATTGAGTTTATGATTAGAACACTAGGGGAATCATTTAAAATCGTAAATTTTGATAAAAGACTGAATCGTAAGTGATTACAAATCATCATTTGACGAAAGATGTGGTAAAGCACAAGAGTTTGCTGAGTTAAACAACTGAGGATGTATTACGAAACAACCAGTCAAGGGAATATGTGGGATCATTATGTAAAATATAAATTTAATAAATCATGAGATTACAAAACCAAATCATGTTGACTTGTTTAAAACATAATGGAATGGCCTTCATTTCCTGATTGGGAAACTACAACCGTGACTAATCAGAGTTATTGTAATCATAGCAACGTTTACCATGGCATGCTTTGGCCTAATAGGTTTCAACACTTTCACTAAAGATTCTTAGATCCAATAACAGGGCAAGATGCCGAGCTGGAACAGAATGCTTAGTTACCGGTGTTTTCACCCTTCCAGTTACTACATGTCTGTTGCTAAAGAATTTAACTCTGACGAGATTTTGATAGATAATTGAAATCCAATATTAAAATATTACATAAATTACTACTTACTAGGAGAGACTAGGAAGCCTCGAGAATTTAAGGAATAAGTGTGTGTGAAGTGTTGAGATGGAGACGAGATTTAAGCAGGCAAGCTTAAGTAGCATCTAAGGACATAGTACAATATTAGGCATTCTAACATGAGTGAATCACGTGGGACACCTATGGTATAGTCTAGGTCATCCAGTTCTTATAACCTAGATCCCTATAGCCAAGGCTCTGATACCAATCTGTCACACCCCAACCGACAGCGGAATATGTCGGAGCGAGACGACTGTCCAGAAGCACATGACAACTAGTAATAGTTACCAAATACTTAAACATGCCATTTTTATATATATACAAAGATCCGTACAACAATAAATATAAACATAAAAGCATTGATTAATGTCTTTATCTAGGTCCGCAATCCTATCGTTATCAGTCAAATAATCCAAGTAGTCGTCCTGCAACATGTATAAAATAGAGAGTGTCAACTACAAAAGTAGTTGGTGAGTACACATAGAATTTTATATATATATCTAGATAAAAAGCCAACGATTTATGCAATTAAGTACTTAGTCATAAGGACCACATGAAGATTCACTACTACAAAAACTGCCTTCCTTGACACGCGAACGATGACACTCGATAATTCTTGACGTGCAAAAACTGAAGTGTCAAAATAAAATGGCATTTATAGGTAATTCTTAAGAATTCATGACGCGCATTTTTGAGTGTCAAGAATTTCTGTCATATTTCAAAAAAAAAAAACACGGAGGACATATAAAAACCGCGTGTCAAGAAGAAAGTGTCGTCTTTTAATTTTTGGCTCCAAATTTCCCCCCAATAATTTGCCCTAATTTTCAATTTTCAGCCTCTATTTTCCCCCCACACCCGTCTCCTCCATCTCACTCTTTGCCCTAGATTTTCCCGACGCCTGTTCGTCAATCTCATCTCTCTCCATCCAATTTCATATCCACATAACCATAATTTCACATCGCATCTGATTTAGGATTTATCAATCAATCAATCAATCAAAAGCAGATAATCACGAAATGTTGAGGCACGCGACGACTCGGTTTTACCATGAGTAGGTTGTGGACCACTACAATCTTCTGATCGGAGCAACTGGCGGTGAATGTTCCGGCCAACGACGGTAACCACCTTAATCTCTATCTTAAATACCGGGGCCATACCCGCAACTAAACCCTAGACCACTGATCGATCCCGTATTTATCGTCTTCGTATCATCGGCGCTCAATCATGGGTTCAGGTGAGGTTCTACTTCCCAATTTCATAGTTTAGGGTTTTAATCGCGCTCAGATACAACGCACGCTTACCATTAGTGTGTTGTTTGTGTGTGTGTTTTTGTTCAATCAGTGGATTTGCATTGTTGCAACCGTATGATTACCTTTTTGTTCATCTCATTTAGATGTACACATGGAAGACTATGGATTCAAGTACTCTGAGGAGGAACCTGAAGAGCAAGATGTTGACATCGAAAATCAATATTACAATTCTAAAGGTACCGAATTGCTTTATTTACGAACATACAGAACTGTTTGCTTGCCTAATTGTATGCTTACCATTTGTGTGTGAGGCGTGTGGGGGTATTTTGAAATGATTTTTACTAGAATTGTAAGTAACTAGGGTGCCATTATATGGACTGCAACTTCGATGTTGGAATTAGGACTATTTTTTCTACCATGAAGTTCACCTGAATCAATCAAATGATTGCTGTGGTGTATGAGATGATGCAAATGGATGAACAAATGTTCACTGCAGTTGTATGATTACGGATTTTATATTTAATTTCTCTAGATAGCTTATCATTTTTTCTTTGTTTCTTTTGTTTAGTTGTTGCAGATTGTTTGGATTTCACTTTAAAATGGTTTACAAATGTTTTTTAGTTGTTAAATATTATATTCTGTTTGCTAATATTGTCCAGTGGCTTGCCTCATATCCATGATTCATTGGCTTAGCTATATCCATTGAGTGTGTTTGTTCTAATCTGTAAGTTATACTGAACTTTTTATTTGAGTATAGCTATTAAATTTTTATCTTCTCAAAATTAGCCGGTGTAGCTCAAATCCATGATTCATTGGCTTGGCCATATCTATTGAGGTTAAAATTTATGAGTTTGTAATATTTTAGAAGCATAGAAAGTTCAGTGAAATATTTTAGCTATGTGATCATATTGTATTTCATTGGGTACATAGTAAAACTAATTGATTATTGATACAAACAAATGGGAGCTAATGACTTAAATAAGAAATTTATTTCATGATGAGGTATCTAATATCTTTATTTTTTTTAAAGGCGGATTATATTAAAACGCTAGCAATATTAGTTGATTGTTCTTATTGGTTTTTTTTTCCTAACAATTTCTACAACTCACATATACTAGAAGATGATGAAACAGATATATTATTGGATCACTGGCCAAGAAGCTATTAGCACAAAGTTATATTATATCCAACTTTATTAGACAGTTAAACTACAACGATTATAATTTCTTCATTCGTGTGTTTTATAAGGTTTATTGCATTTCTGTATATGTTCTTACTTTTGTTTTGATCGCTTCTGTATGCAGTTACTTCCGTGTATCTGTTAAAGGGGCTTTTGAAGGTTAGCTGCTCTATTTTTATTTACTTTTTGGTTTATTTTATTTTTTACAATTTCTTATCAATTTATGCTAAGAAATGAAGATTGAATTTCATGTCTTTTGTGTGTCATTCATGACATTCTGACAAACAAGATAATGAAATTGTGTTATTAAATGGCCTATCGTATTAGTTTAGATAATACTTGCAGGCTTTAAAAGCCCCAAGTTTGGTAGGGTAAATACATTAAAAAGGACAATTTTAATAGGCATTTTACTCTACAAATGGACAACCGTACACAGCATCAACAATTACTTTTATGACCTGTAAGGCAATAGAGACTGTTTATAGTTACATTTTCACGCCGCAACGCGCGATGGGTACTGTTTCTCGTTAAGATTAATACAGAATGATTAAGGAACAGAATCAGTGTGTTTGTTGAAAGGGGTTTTCTTATACATATCAGCATGTATATGTATGAGTATTTATACTGAAAACACTCCAAAATGCTGACTCTGTATCTGTATAAGATTATTGGATTCTCCCAGCCATTGTATCTGAAAACCAAACTGTTCTAAATAGTGTTGCCTTGGCTTCTCCCAGTCATTACTTTTGTGTATGTTATCCAGTTCTATCACTCATTGTGTGCGTAAATATATCTTGGAAATTGACATTGTTGTTGCATTTGTCTTTTGCAGGTATGGGATACAAGACAACAGTCTTGCGTTAATTCATTTCAAGTAAGACCTTTGAACCTAATTCCATTATATTGAAAGCTGATAGTATTACTAAAAGCTACAACTTGGGTTATTGTTTTCACACATTATAACGTTCCCCAACTCCATCCAGGTAAAAACGACCCATTAAAGCTGAATGGTTGAAGCATACTCACAAGAGTACACTTATAAGCACCCATGGGAACGCATCACATCTGCATCATGGCGCAAATTTGCTGACCCAGAGAACAAACACACCTTATCACACATCCTACAAGTCGACACCTTGAACCAAAAGCTTGAACCTGAAACGGGTAAGCTCTACACCACTCGAACCATCACCATCTATGCTCCTGGCCCATGGTATGTTACAGGAATTAGAAACTGCATGTGTTTGGATCAGGTGCTAGGAGGGTATAGGGGCAGAATACACCACCAAGAACCAGTGGATGGAGCTAATGCAACTAAATGTGAAGCTAGTGGATGGAGCTGCTGCTACTAAACATGAGGCTGCTCTTGAAATTAATTAGGTTGATAGGGTAGGGTGATTGACTATAGTGACCTTAGAGATAAATTTTGAAGTATTTCTTAGTATGTATGAAAGGAATTGTTTTGCTATTTATAAAATGCATGATTTTACTATTAGTGTATATTTATTTTGTATTATCAGGTTAATTGTTATTTAATGTTAAATTAGTGATTCTATTAATTTTTTTTTTTAATTTTTTTTTAAATTTTTTTTTAAATTCATGACGCGCAAAAATGTTTGTCATAAACAGACGACACAAAAAAATATTATAAATAAAAAATATATTAATCACAGACGACACCCTTTCTTGACGCGCAAAATGGGTGTCAAGAATGGAGTGTCAAGGATAGCGTGTCATTGTTCGCGCGTCAAGAGCTTCTTGACACGCATTTTGCGCGTCAAGAAGCTTCTTGACCCCCGCATCCTTGACGCGCATTTGCGTGTCAAGAAGGCACTTTCTTGACGCGCAATGCACGTCAAGAATGCCAGTTTTTGTAGTAGTGATTATAAAATAACTAACCATTCATAGATATAGATGTTGTGTAACCAAACCTAGACAATAAGGGAGCAATCACCTATTTGACGACAGGATTATGTCTCAATATCCTAGGTGGGTTGTCAACCAATAGATATTCATCTATCATTGTTACCACGGCTCAATGGTTAATGGTACACAAAAGATTATAGATATGATATAGATACATGATCAATAGATATAGATATTGTGTAACCAAACCTAGACAATAAGGGAGCAATCACCTATTTGACGACAAGATTATGTCTCAATATCCTAGGTGGGTTGTCAACCAATAGATATTCATCTATCATTGTTACTACGGCTCAATGGGTAATGGTACACAAACGATTACAGATATGATATAGATTTGATTCACGATTTATAGATATGATTCACGATTTCCACATACTAAATATTTAACATAGATGCACATAATAAAGAATACACACTTAACATCATAGAATCGCATTGAGTTCGAATAAGGAATAAAAATTTAAGATTTTGATATAGGATATACATGTTGCACCCCAAAATGAAAAAGTGGTTATTAATACTCACTACTCAGGTCATCAGTTGAAGGAATCACCCTTCTAATAATAACAAGAGTTTATATCGCATAACATCCCATAGTAATAAAAAAGGGTATGAGTACTCACATGATTGATGAGTATAGAGCGTGCAAAAGACCACAAAAGTGATGACAATCTCTGGGATTAACCTGCCGATAAGAGTGATTGAAATAAATACAGGATGGTGCCATGATTCTATGTTTTTGGTAAATTAATATTGTTAGTTAAAATATATATATATATATATATATATATATATATATATATATATCATTAACCTAAGAAGGTTAATCTTTCATTTGTATTAAAAAATCCTTAACACTTTCATATATATATATATATATATATATACATACGACACATATGCATATACATATACATATACATATGTGTATTTTTGACACATGCATGCATATACATATATATATATATATATATATAATCACGACACACACATATGCATATCCTTTTTATCATTTCTTCATCTTTTTACAAAAATCTTCAACCAAAATCAAGATTTAAACTTCAAAACATTAAGAATTCTTGTGGTGTTTTTTTAGAATAACATCATGTGTTCATCAAATCAACATTACCCATTGATCTAAACCCATGCATGTAAATCAATCTATTTGTTTCAAGGATTCAAGCTCTTTATCTTGTAAGAATCATTATCATTTAAGCTTTGGAGGATCAAAGTTCAAGTTCAAGCTTCCAAATTCTAGAGAGAGAGTAGAGAGAGAGTAGAGAGAAAGCTTCATACTTGAAGATTTTTAAGGAAGAATGGATGGAATGACCAAACTCTTGCTTGAATCCTTGAGTTTTAGCTTGAATTGTGATGATGATGGTGATTTTCGAAACTGAGAGAGTGAGAGGGGGGGGGGGGGGGGGGTTCGGCCGTGAATAGTGAGAGAGGAAGAGTGAGAGTGAGATGGAGTGTGTGTGTGTGTATGTGTGGTGATGAGTGTGTGTAGGGTTATATATATATATGTATATATTCAGTGATGAATGCCAAGTAGCACAATTTGTGACAAGTGTTCACTAGGTGGCACACACACACACCCTAACTTAACATGTGTATTGATGCATATATATATATATATATATATATATATATATATATATATATTGTAGTAATAGGTGATTAACTGGTATAATACTGACATATAGCGGTATAACTGGTAAATTTTTAGACCCGAAGCATAAAAGTAATTATATGAAAATTACTAAAATTAAATTACGCTCGTAATGGTATAACCCAAAATAATTTTCGTCATACTTGATTTAGCAGTTATTTTTATGAGAACACTATTATTTTGACGGATACCAGGTTGATCATAACTTGATTTGTCACCAACGTTTGTTAACGAAATATTTTTCATAACTCGAATAAGCTCGCTAAAATATAACACCAAAGATTTTAATTACTCCAATGAGATCATTAACATTCTTGTTTATTTATATCTTAAGTTAGTACGGTTCTAGTAAAAAAAATGCTCACTGATTCATGATCATAATTACAATCCGAATCCGAAAACGGGTCGGGTAAAATACATATGGATTAATCGAAGTGTCACACAAAGAGGTATAACTTGGATTATTAAATTCTAATTTTCCTAAAAAAAATTGAGAAAAAAAAACATTTTTTTACCACGTTTTTTATGAGGTTCCAAAGTTTACTCAACTCAACGTGGGTTCCAATTTACCTATCCTCTATATATATATATATATATATATATATATATATATATATATATGTATATATAGGGTAAGGTTCATTGTAGACACTTTCACATGTGAAACAGCTCTCTTTCACATGTGAAATTTTCTAAACAATGAAAAAAAGAAAAAAAAGGAAAAAGAAATTAATCATAACTATTAGATCAAAAGATCTAATGGTGAAAAAATGTGTCTACCTGTCTACACTTATGGAGGTGTCTACAATGAACTTTCCAATATATATATATATATATATATAGAGTCGAGTTACGCTACATCAAGCAAAAACGCTACATCAATGCGGATTGATCTGGGGCGTCCATCAAGATCATCCAACAGCCAAGATCTATGGTGTTTTCGCCTATGGCGTTTTCGGGGGAAAAAAAAAACACCATAGGCGGAAAACACCATAGATCCTGGCTGTTGGATGATCTTGATGGACGCCCCAGATCAATCCGCATTGATGTAGCGTTTTTGCTTGATGTATTTTACCCCAAATCTATATATATATATATATATATATATATATATATATATTATATATATGTATGTATGTATAGGGTAAAGATCATGTGAAAACAACTTTTATTGCGAAAACACGAAAACAAATATTAAAACCTCTATAACTTTTTCATACGTTAATATTTTTTAGAAAAATTGCACCAAAATCCTTAAAATTATGTTATCTATAGTTTTGGAAAAAATTTAAAAAAAAATAAAATTTTTTTAAAAATTATTATTGCACAGGTGCAATAAATTTTTTTATTATTATTATTGCACATATGCAATAATATTAAAACCTTTATAACTTTTTCATATGTTAAAGTTTTTAAAAAAAAAATGCACTATAAATCTTATAATTCTGTTATCTTTAATTCTGGAGAAAATTAAAAAAAATTCAACGTTTTTTTAAATTTTATTATTATTGCACATGTGCAATAAAAAATTATTATTGCACATGTGCAATAATATTAAAACCTCTATAACTTTTTCATATGTTAATATTTTTGATAAAAATTTGTACCATAGATCTGATAATTCTGTTATCTTTAATTTTTGAAAGCTTAAAAAAAATTAATGATTTTTTCTTAATATTGCACATGTGTAATATAATTAATACGTATTATTGCACATGTGCAATAATAAAAAAAAATCACAAAATTTTATATGTTTAATTTTTTTTTCCCAGAATTAAAGGTGACATAATTTTAAGATTTTTGGTGCAAATTTTTTAAAAAAGTATTAACGTATGAGGAAGTTATAGAGGTTTTAATATTTGTTTTCGTGTTTTCGTAATAACATCTTGTTTTTATTTGATCATAACCTACTATATATATATATATATATATATATATATATATATAGGGTTAGGTTCAAATGAGAACTTTTTCTTTTGAGAACTTTTGAGAACCAATTTGGGCCACTAGTTTTCAAGGGGGGGCATTCAAATTCATGGGGGGGTTTTCCATATATATAAACTAGTGGCTAAGATTAGTTCTTTTTAGTTCTCAAACCCAATTAGTTCTCAAATGATACTCTCCCTATATATATATATATATATATATATATATATATATATATATATATATATATATATATATAGGGAGAGGATCATTTGAGAACCAATTGGGTTTGAGAACTTTTGAGAACTATTTTGAGCCACAAGTTATATATAAGGAAATCCCCCCCATGAATTTGAATGCTTCCCCCCTAAAAATTAGTGGCTCAGAATGTTTCTCAAAAGTTCTCAAAGAAAAAAGTTCTCATTTGAACCTATCCCTATATATATATATATATATATATATATATATATATATATATATATATATATATATATATATGGGCGAGGATCCGTAGAAAACCATTTTTTTCTGGAAAACCTGGAAAACCCTTTCTTAACCATTGATTTTAATTCAATGGTTAAGATCAAATAAGGGCAAGATGGTAAATTTGGGGGCTTTAATGAAGGGCATGATAGACAAATGATATATTTATTAATAAATGTTTTAATCAATTTCTCTCTCCAATCTTCTATTTCCTAAAATATCTCTCTCTCTCTCTCCTTTAAATTCAAATTTCAGACCAAATTTGTTTAAAAAAAACCAAATTTTTAAAAGAAAAAAAATCGTTGATCACCAGTTCATCACCAGAGTAACGATTGTTACACAGTTGTAACAAATTTAGAAATAAAAAAACTGAATTTACGAAAGGAAAAAAATGTTGATCAGCAGGTTCGTTAATAAATCGTAATACCAACATGTTACAACAATGTAATTTTCTACACATCTTCAGTTTTTGTAATAACATTTTCTATACATATATTTGCTGGTCTGCTTTTTCAGATATAGTAATACCAACATGTTGTTGGATTTAAGTGTCCTGACCCGACTAAATCAAGTACCCGACCCGGTTAAGACCCGTAAGAGTTACACCGGAGGCAACGGGTATTTAAGACCGCTTACTTTGATAACCGGCAAATTCGCAGAAAGATTAAATTATGTGTTTATTAAATAGTTTAATTAATACATAATTAATCACTTGAATCAATGTTAATCATTAAGATTAATTAAGCGACGAAAACGTTAAATAAGATTAACGTATAGAACGTGGATTGACGGATTATTAGTTTGACTAATATTCGGCTAGCAACGAACATTTAAAAGGTTAAAGGTTAACTTTGGAAATTAAATGTTTTAATTGGAATTAAATTAAATCGAGGGGTTAAACGGAAACATGATCAGTTATAAATATAACTGTTTAGGGAGACGAAAACCTAATCCACCAAAAAAGGGTTTTTTGGCCGTCGCTCTCCCTCTCTCTCACGCAACCGACGCCGACGGCACCCCGCTGCCGCCGCGCCTCTTGTTTTTCCGCCGACCCCTCGTCCGTCGCTTGCCGCCGTCCGCCGCCTCGCTAGCTACCGCCGCCCTCCGCCGCCTCGCTAGCAGCCGCTGCCGTCCACCCCGCCGTGCGCGCTCCACGCCGCCGCCGCTTTTAGCCGCCGCCGCATCCACGCCGCCGCCGCTCTTAGCCGCCGCCGCACCCACGTCGCCGACACTCTGCAGCCGCCGCCGCACGTCTCACCGCCGTGCGCCCTGCTGCCGCAGTCGCCATCACCGTCGCTAAGCCGCCGCCGCCTTGCCGGCCGCCGCACTCCCTCGCCGTCGCCGGTTCACCGCCGACAAACCCTAGCCGTGAACCACTTATTGGTGTGTTCGGCTCGTCGTCCGCAAACCCTAGTTCGCGCCCAATCCGACGTTCGGGATTTTCTCAGTGCTTGATTCACCGCGTAGTAAATCCGTGTTCGCGAGGAAAGTCAGATTCGTCAGACGAATCAATTCTGCGAAACCCTAGCGTCACCCGTTGACTTTCGGTGTCTCGAACGTCTGTTTGAATCACCGCTCAGGTATATCTAAACTCGTAATTAGTTTAGATTAAAGTACTTATTTATTTTGTAATTATTTCGCGTTTGTTTAAACGCGTCTATGGTGTTTGCGCGTTTGGTGATTGTCGAATCCTGTTGTTTTGGTTTACGCTAATTACCTGGTTTTCGCGTTAGTAAATTAATATGTTTCCGCTGCCTATTAAATTAATAGTTAATTTAATTATCTGATTTAATTTACTCGGTAATTGTTTAATAATTATTTATTGTAAATAATTATTTCTAAATAAAAAAAAAAAAAAAATTGCTATTACCGAGACCCGAATGCCACTGTCGTAACCCAACAGTGGTATCAGAGCCTTGATCACCACACGCAAACCCAGGCCGGTTTGTTTTAAACCGGCACACACATTCGCGAACTGGGGTTCTGAACCCGAAAGTCGCGAAATTAAATGAATCGCCTTTTAAATATGTTTAGTCGATTTGGATCCACTAAACATAATTCGATTCAACACAATTGATTGAATTATCTTTCGTGCATATTCGGCCCCATCCTATGTTATTTTGTCATGGTTTCGTTATGGTTTGGCCCATTAGGCCCATATGTTTTGTTTTGGATTGGCCCAATTTTGCTGGGTTCAAAGTTGTAATTATTTAAAATAGAATAGTTTTATTTTAATTGTTATTGCTCTCCTTCGCCTGTACGAACGAGACGAGCTTGATTCAAAGACCCGTTTTGAGATCATCGCTTTATGGGATTTTCGAAAATGGCTAGAAGTCAAAACAAGACCGACGGTTCCCAATGACACGCAGGAGCTTGTTGAAGCCAGTGGGAGCAACTAAGTCAATCAGGGAGTTTTTCTATTCTCGTGGTTGATTTACTTTTATGTCCCTTGCCCTATTTGATATTGTCATAGGCTCTGACAATATCGAAAGCCCTGCATGGCCGAATATGCACATGTGTGTTTGCTTGTTTTTGGTTGCTTGTCTTAATTGGATTAACACGCCAACTCGAAACCCAAACTTAGTTTTATCCAAAGTGAAACTAATCTTTCAATCGATTAAATGAAAGTCCTAATTTTGTTACGACTTCTCAAAATTTAAATAACCAATTTAATTCGACATTAAATTCGGATTTTTCGATAATGTAATCGAACTTCAAAAGAAATTGGTTATCGACTCGCGACACGTAGATCATTAATACTTAGGTTATTTAATTGATCATCCCGAGTGAGATAGGATTTGATAAATTTATCGTCACATTTAATATTAAAATTTGACCTAATAATCCTATCTGGTAAGCCTAAAACCGGTAGTCTATGCCATCCTATGTCAAGTCTAACTTGGAACATATTGACCGATGCATCCGTGTTGGAGTATTTCAACACCGCACGTGGTGTTTAGGGTATCTTCCAAGGTGAGCGTATTGGAGTATTTCAACACCGTACGCACACATTGACCACTTAGGACAACTACTATTTTCTTTACACGCACCTTTGGTATTGGAGTATTTCAACACCGTACCCCTGGTCGGCTTGTAGACAAAGTGGGCATGGATGGGGCTAAACGTATTTCGTTGATCCGCTCACGAAAGCCCCATAACGGGAATTGTGATAGTAGACTCACAAGAGACAATCGTTGTCCATTCAATTA
>JBCNJP010013236.1:0-12630 GCA_039602395.1 Deinandra increscens subsp. villosa
AATTTCATTATGTACTCTCATCCGATACAACTATAGATTATAAATATCAAAAATTCAAAACACACCTTAATAAAAACTAGAGAACCTAACAAGTTTAGTCATTTTTATGACACTATTAAACATTTATGACCATTTGTTTTGTATATGGTGGTTTATTTTTTGTCAGTTATATCAAGCATTATTTTAGGATAAACTAGAGAAATATTGTTTGAACTCATAACCTTCTTTTTGAAACAAGTTGTGAAGCACATCTTTCACTAGTAGATTGATGTGGACCCGGTCGGATTTAATAGCCAAGTAGAAAATAGGAGGAAGCTAGAAAAAATTTACGATTTTGATAAGTTTTTTACATTCCTTAATTCTAAAAAACTCCATAAATGAAAATTATAATTAGAAACGTGACTCCTAAATGAACTATTAAAAACATGACAATTAGTAACATGTTGGAGCATTTGGATTGAAAGAAACGAAGTGTTCTTCAAAGGGAAAGAACCGGCGGTATCAAACGTTATTAGTAACATAAAAAGTTGGTGTAACCTTTGGTGTTGTAATAGAAGTCAAAAAGGGAATAGATTGGCATAATATGTGTATGTTGTAATTGTGTTTCTTTCGGCGGGCCGTCCTAGCGTCTTGCTAGTGTCGTGTTTGGTGGTTGGGTGTTAAATAAAATTGCCGTTCAAAAAAAAATGACAGTTAGACTACTTAGTGGAAATAGGGATGAACATGGGAGAGTGAGACCAACTCTAACGTTGTTTCTTTGGAGTTGAACTTCACCTTCTGATACAAATACTAAACCAAGGGGTCTACAAGTTTATTCTAAAAGGGGTAAAAGGGGAAATGACTCAAAAATTGGCTAGAGGTTGTTAGAAGAAAGAGAGTATAAGTATGAGGGAATAAGTGTGTTAGCACTCAGGTGAGAGTTTGTTAGAATTGGTGAGGCTCCTGCATGATGTATGGAGAGAGGGCATAGCCCTGGTTGTTTTTGTTATTTCCTTAGTCATTCAGCAATAAGAATCATCCATTTCCCTTTATTCATTTCTCCTTATTAGATCTTTCTTACATCATATCAATTCTGTATCACTGGTCCGACCTGCCTTGACCTGCTGATTTCTTCTCCTCTACCATGGAAACTCGCATGACGTCCCGCTTGGATACTCAGGATGCTCGGACCAAGCAATTACAGACTGATATGGCTGATGTGAAGCAAGCATTGGAGACGGATCGAGCCGCTAATGAGGAATTCCGTAAGTTGTTTATCAATTGGATGAAAAAGCAGAAAACACCTGCAGATGACGATGATTCCTCTGCTTCTCGTATGACTGGTCCGCGATCCTTCTCCGACGGTTCCAAATCCCAGCCGTTTGACCCACCACTGTTACCTTGGGCTGTGAAGAAGGTTAAGCTTCCAGAATTTTGTGGATTTGATCCCCAAGGATGGATCCAGAAAGCCACTCTCTATTTCGATATCAATGAAACTTCAGATGCTCTCCAGTTGTGTCTGGTCCAACTGAGCATGGTCGGAGTCACGCAACATTGGTTCACCGTCATTACCCAGGTTCGTGATTCCTTATCCTGGACGGAATTCAAATCGGAGTTGTTATAGCGGTTTAACGGGCTCGAGATTAACAATCCGTATGAGCAATTGGCCAATATTCACCAAGTTGATTCAATCCATGATTACATCGATGATTTTGAATACTTGCTGTCCCTGGTTCCTAAATTACCAGAATCTCAGGCGTTGGGTTACTTCATCGTCGGTCTGAAGGATGATGTCAAAAAATGGGTTCGTCTACGCCGACCGCTGTCTCGTCTGGATGCGATGCATCTTTCCAAGGATGTGGAGGAGATGCTCCGCCCTAATTCCGGTAATGCCTCTCTGTCCCGTTTCCGTTACCCAAACCCTTATGGGCCTCAATGGCCATCGTCTTCCGATGGGCCCAATTCGGTGGGTCGCTCTGAGCCCACTTCTCTATGGGCCTCTAAAGCCTTGGAACGGGTTTCGTTTAATTGTCCAGAGACTTCACGTATCTCCGTCTCCTCCAAATCCTCTACGCCATCGTCTACCTCACCTGGGTCCTTGTTTCAACGAGATCGGGGCATACGATCGCTCTCTCGTTCTGAATGGGAAGACCGTCGCAAAAAGGGGTTGTGCTATCGTTGTGGTCAATTATACGGGCCCACCTATAAATGCCCTCAGGGTAAACTTAGGGTTTTATTATTGGGGGAAGACGAATACGACGCCATCGAGGGTGAAAATCTGGTTTTAGACGGACATGGTTCCTCGGAGTCTTCTCCCTCAGGCGATTCTCCAACAGGCACCTGCCTTGCTCTTGAGTTTGAAGGTTTATTGGCTGATTCAAGTGGAGCTAAAACTCTCCGTTTTGACGGAGCTTTGCAGGGTATTCCGGTGAGTTTGTTGGTTGACAGTGGAGCCACACATAATTTTATTTCTCGGCGGTTAGTAATGGCTTTGGGTCTTCCTTCTACCCCCTTCTCCGGCCTAAACATCAAATTAGGGGATGGTCACTTTATTTTTGTGTCTGAACGTTGCCAAAAATTGTCTATCCACATTGGTTCGTGTACCTTTACCTTGGATGCTTTGGTATTCGACACCGGTAATCTAGATATGATTCTGGGTATGGCTTGGCTACAATCCATGGGCGAAGTAATTCATGACTGGCACAAATCCTGGATGCAATTCCGTTATAATGGCATCGATACGCGTATACAGGGCCTTCGTATGGGTCAATCGGCTCAGGCAGCCCTCCAACAATGGATGTCCCTTGATGAGCTTTCGCCAGTCTCGGCTCAGCTTTTCTCACAGATTGCTTCCCCTACCTCTCCTTCCTTAAATACTTCCCAACAAGCAGCCTTATCCACCCTCCTCTCTGAGTTTGCTTCCATTTTCCTTCCTCCCTCAGGCCTCCCTCCTCCTCGCTCACATGACCATTCCATCCTTCTCCAATCCTCTGATCCAATTTGTGTTCGTCCTTATCGATACCCCCATATCCAGAAGTCAGAAATCGAACGGCAGGTTCAAGAGCTCTTATGATTGGGTATGACTCGGCCAAGTAAAAGCGCTTATTCTAGTCCGGTAATTTTGGTTCGCAAAAAAAGATAATTCGTGGCGTATGTGTGTGGATTATCGGGCTCTTAATGCTGCTACGGTGCCGGATAAATACCCCATTCCAGTGGTGGATGAACTATTAGATGAACTACACGGTGCTCGTTTTTTCTCTAAATTGGATTTAAAGGCAGGATATAACCAAATTCGTATGCAGGAAGACAGCATTGCCAAAACGACATTTCGAACACATGACGGCCATTACGAGTATCTTGTCATGCCGTTTGGCTTGACTAACGCTCCAGGCAACTTTTCAAGCTGTGATGAATGATATTTTCAGGCCTTTTTTACGTCGCAAGGTGGTCATTTTCTTTGATGACATCCTCGTTTATAGCCCCACTTGGGAGGATCATATGGCAGATTTGTTATTAGTCTTCCGCATCCTAAATCAACATCAGTTTAAGGTGAATCAACAGAAGTGTTCCTTTGGCCAGCCGTCGGTAGAGTATTTGGGCCACATTATTGATGGCCAGGGCGTATCTATGGATCCCAACAAGGTCACTGTTGTCCTAGATTGGCCGATTCCTAAAACCTTAAAGGGACTCCGCGGATTTCTCGAGTTTGACGGGGTATTATCGCAAGTTTGTTAAAGATTATGGCAGCATCTCTCGTCCTCTCACCGATCTTACCAAAAAGGATGCCTTTAAATGGAGTCCGGAGGCTCAACAATCTTTTGACTGCCTTAAGCAAGCGTTAGTCTCTGCCCCTGTTCTTCAACTCCCTGATTTTACTCAACAATTCATGGTGGAATGTGATGCTTCTTGTCGTGGTATTGGGGCTGTACTTATGCAAAATCACAAGGCTATCGCGTATTTTAGTAAAGGCCTCACTGAACGTAATTTATCCAAGTCGGCTTATGAACGTGAAATGATGGCTTTGGTCTTGGCCGTACATCATTGGCGCACATATCTATTAGGGACCCGTTTCATCGTTTATACCGACCAAAAGAGTCTAAAATTCCTCCTTCAACAATGGGTCTCTTCCCCTACTCAACAGAATTGGGTCGCTAAATTATTGGGCTATAATTTCGATATTCAATACAAACCTGGGCGAGAGAATCGAGCAGCTGATGCGTTGTCACGACGGGCCGACCTGGGGGAATTCAATCAAGCCATCTCCACTCCTTTATGGCTGCAGGGTGCCCAGTTGCTTGAGGAAGCTAAATCTGACTGTGAAATCCAATAGTTGATACACAAACTCCAAAGTCAACTAGAGAAGCTTCCTGGTTATACAGTTCATCATGGCGTATTATACTATCATAAGCGAGTGGTGATCTCCCGCCATTCTAAGTTCATTCTGGCCCTCTTGCATGAATTTCACACCACCGCCAAGGGAGGACACTCGGGTTTTTATCGAACTTATCGGCGTTTGGCAGCTACCTTGTATTGGCCAGGGTTGACGTCTACTGTCAAACGGTTCGTCCAAGAATGTGATGTTTGTCAACGTTGTAAGGCTAGTTCTGCGGTTCCGGGAGGCTTGTTACAACCCCTCGACATTCCGGAGGCTATCTGGGAAGATGTTTCTATGGACTTCATTGTCGGGTTACCCACATCGAAGGGCTTCAATGTCATTCTAGTTGTGGTCGATCGTTTGTCAAAATATGCCCATTATATTTTGCTCAAACATCCTTATTCCGCCAAAACAGTGGCTGAATTATTCGTTAAGGAAATTATTCGACATCATGGTATTCCTAAATCCATTGTTAGTGATCACGATCCTCTGTTCCTTAGCAAATTTTGGCAAGAAATTTTCCGCTCCATGGGTACCAAACTCCGCATGAGTTCCGCTTATCACCCCGAATCCGATGGGCAGTCTGAGGTTGTTAATCGCTGTTTAGAGGCTTATTTACGTTGTTTTGCTGTGGATCAGCCCAAGAATTGGGCCACTTGGATTCCCTGGGCAGAATTTTGGTACAATTCAACATTTCACTCCTCAACGGGCACCACCCCTTTTGAAGCCGTGTATGGACGAAAACCACTTACTGTTTTCCATTTTGTCCTTGGGGAAGTTGGGGTAGAATCGGTTGCAAGGGAACTCCGAGATCACGACGAAGCCTTAAAACAACTTCGGGTTCACTAGCCAATGCTCAAGACTCCATGAAAACTCAGGCGGATAAGAAACGACGCGCTCTATCTTTTATGGTGGGTGAATGGGTGTACGTGAAATTGAAACCTTATCGCCAATTGTCTGTTGCTAGTCGCATCCACCAGAAATTGGCAGCCAAATTCTTTGGGCCCTTTCAAATTATCGAAAAACTGGGACTGGTGGCTTATCGCTTACAGTTGCCTCCAACCTCCAAAATTCACCCGGTATTCCATGTTTCTCTTCTCAAGAAAGCTATTCAGGTACCCAGTAAACCAGTTTTACATCTTGAACTGGATATCGGGGATACCGAGGCTCTCCTTCCCCTCGCTGTTTTGGCTACTCGCTTGGTCCGCGAGGAATCTGCTTCCACTGAACAATGGCTTATACAATGGCAGAATCAATCTCCTGATGACGCCACCTGGGAAGATGCTCTTTGGATTAAGGGACAGTTTCCAGAAGTAAGTCTTGAGGTCAAGACTTTAACTGATGGGGGCGACAATGATACAAATACTAAACCAAGGGGTCTACAAGTTTATTCTAGAAGGGGTAAAAGGGGAAATGACTCAAAAAGTGGCTAGAGGTTGTTAGAAGAAAGAAAGTATAAGTATGAGGGGATAAGTGTGTTATCACTCAGGTGAGAGTTTGTTAGAATTGGTGAGGCTCCTGCATGATGTATGGAGAGAGGGCATAGCCCTGGTTGTTTCTGTTATTTCCTTAATCATCCAGCAATAAGAATCATCCATTTCCCTTTATTCATTTCTCCTTATTAGATTTTTCTTACATCATATCAATTCTGTATCACCTTCCCTTTTCACATGTGGCATCGAGCCTCACTTGTGTGTGTTTCAATCCATAGCTAGGTATGTGCATTGTTTGTTGTTTATTTTCTCTCTCATATGTTAAAATTTAAATATAGGTTACATGTAGAAATTATGAGTATCATAGTGTTAGGATAAATTGAATTTATGAAAGAATAGATGAAAAACTGATGTAGCATACTAACTGAGCCTACATTGAAATGATAGGATATCAGTCTTACCCGCGTACCATTATCCATTCCTTGGAGCATCCATAATGCTCCCTGTAGGGCTATTATTATTAAGGCATGAACATTAGTGGGCTTTTGTGTTTGGGCTTAGTCTAGTTTAATCATTAGGCCATGTGGGCCACTTAATTGTTTATGATTGGGCTTGAATTGTGTTTATGATTGGCCCAAGCATTTGTATGAGGTGGTATAAATACCACCTCATTGTAATCGTAATCTTCAAGCATTCTAAATACTATTTACGATTTCTTCATTCTCTCTTGTGTTCACGATCAGATTGGTTTGCTTCTAGTAGACGTTTATCATTCAAGGCTTCATCTTTATACAAGATCTAGTCTATTCTTCTACTATTTCTCTTGATTCAATCTCTCACGAGGATTCCGCACTCGTGTTAGATCTTGATATCGTGTGTTCGGGTATTTTTCGGACCTACAATTGGTATAAGAGCCAAGAATCTTAGATTCGAGGCTCTCACGATATTGAATCAAGAGAAATAGTAGAAGAATAGACTAGATCTTGTATAAAGATGAAGCCTTGAATGATAAACGTCTACTAGAAGCAAACCAATCTGATCGTGAACACAAGAGAGAATGAAGAAATCGTAAATAGTATTTAGAATGCTTGAAGATTACGATTACAATGAGGTGGTATTTATACCACCTCATACAAATGCTTGGGCCAATCATAAACACAATTCAAGCCCAATCATAAACAATTAAGTGGCCCACATGGCCTAATGATTAAACTAGACTAAGCCCAAACACAAAAGCCCACTAATGTTCATGCCTTAATAATAATAGCCCTACAATCTTCCCCTAGGCATGAACCATTAGTCCACTTCACGGCAGCAGCAGGTCAAACCTGAACGAGGTTTGAACGTTGTTGGACCACCAACCGTTCTCCACTATCTTCTTGGCAGCACCATCAAATATCCCAACCCTTATAGCATTAGCCATATCATTTTCGTCTCCAAGTATGGGTTGAGTTGCCAGAAGCTTGATATCCCTTTCACCAAAACGAAGCAAATCCACCGGGTCATAAAATCGGAATTGACGCATCGGCTTGCAGAGAACCACCACCTCATGAGTTGTCGGATCGTAATACCAGCAATCAAATTTTCTTACCAGTGTTTCGTCCTCGATCTCATCCAACATATTTATCACCCTTGTGCGCTTTGTTGGTGGCCTCCGTGCTTCCCCAACAGACTCCCCTGTCTCTGGGTTTGTTCCTGTCTCTCTCCATCTCACTTCTTTCAGCGGATCTTAACGGGGAGTCAGTGAGTGAATTCCAGTATCGGTCGATGATTGGATCACTAATGTACTTGACAGCAAGCAGGTATAAAGATTACCTCAAGATCCAGTTGAGAAGCTATGTGATAGGGTTTAAAGTAAAACCCCTCTACGATTTCACACACAACACACCGATGTACGTATGCTAGTACTTGATTACGAACATGAGTTTCTCCTTCCTTGATGCTTTGGTCGAACCACTCGAAACCAAAACCCTAAGTGGGTTCGGTTTATTAGCCAAAAATTAGAGGGAGGGAGAGAGAGAATTTGAGTGCCAATTATCTTTATAATTATGTGTAAAGAAAACCCATAGGAGTCGCTGACCCACTCTAGGTTTAGGGTTAGGAAAGCCCATAGGAGTCGCTGACCCACTCTAGAGATTATATTTATAGCCTAGATTAACTTGTTTTCCAAGTTGGGTTTAGGGTTAGGAAAGCCCATAGGAGTCGCTGACCCACTCTAGGTATTTCCCTAAGTAATCCTCAACTATATATTAATTGCAGTTCTCTCTTAACTGATAACTAACCACCGTTAACTAGTAACCGTTAGTTTTAACGACATTTCGTTAAATAGATTCGTGTTCTTTATTAATTAACTTATTAATTAATACAAATACATTAGTGTCGAGACGTGTGACCCCGTAGGCTTAAATATTTTCCGGACATACGTTTATTTTACGTGATCATATTCCTACATAATCCTCAGTTCTGGGTTCCCAAATCTTTTTATCACCTCCGAAGTTTCCTTCCCTTCTTCGATCATAAGGTTGAAATCGATTTCTTCTCCAGGGTTGATTTCTTGTCGGAGCGGAATGCACATTTGCGTTTATGTTTCTAGGATTGGCTCCTTTTTAGACGGTTTCTGAGTATTAACACCTTGTATATTGCCTGATGCGCTTTTTCCCTTGACATATGTTCTCACCCGATCCATGAGCACTTCCATTGTTTTCGGTAAATCTTCATGTAACTTTTCTACAAGGTGTGTATGTCGAACATCATGTAAAAATCCCGATATTCGCAATTGATCTTGAGCTCCCGCTATCTTCATGGTTTCATTATTGAATCTCATCACAAAGTTTTCAAGGCTTTCATCACCTCTTCTTCGGATGTTATGCACTTCCGTTACTTCCTTGGTACATTTCCGTTGTTGGCTGAATTGTCTTAAGAATTTAAGTCTTAAGTCTTCAAAGCTACTAATTTGCGCGTTCGGAAGTGTATCAAACCAGATTCTAGCAGATCCGGTAAAGGTTTGCACCAGCATATGACACCAAGTTTCTTCTGACCAACGTTCTAACCTTCCAGTAGTGATGAAGTAAAAAATGTGATCATCAGGATCTGTCAATCCACCATACTTCTTAACAGAGGTTGGCATTTTTAACTTTGACGGGAATTTGGCATTTGGGATCCAATCTTCAAATTTGGAATGCTCTTGCATGGAGACAGGGAAATAGGGTACAAGCACGTCCGGTGTTCCTAAAAACACGAGGACCATAAATCAATATGAAATTACCAATGTCTTTTTTCTGAAAAGAGATCTTATTGTCGTCGTATGGCCGATGCAAGAATAGCTTACTCGGGAATGAATGTATTAAGCCTCCTTTGAGAGCTTTATAATGACACTTCCGATGCAAGTTCAACTTACTCGGAAGCAATTTATCCCGAAGGCCTCTTTAGAGGTTTTAGCAAATGCCTATGAACTCTTCTCAACCCGATGCATGTATACATGTTTATATACATACTCGTTTTATTCTTTTAAGCATATGTATGTGCACAGGTAGGTGCTCATACTTTTCTGATATACGAAGTCAATGCATGTGCACATGTTAACACACATACTTCATTCCAAATAATCAGATGCATGAGCATTCTCATACTCATACTCCTCTTTTTTTTATTATTGAAAGAAACACTCAACACATGAGTAAATCATTGATACAGATCTATCATGGAAAAGTTTGAAAAATATTTTTCCCGCTCCATTTTGACGCTGGAATTTCCAGTATTGAACGGCAAAACTCATAAAATTTTTATTGAATCTTCAAATATTCATCCAGTGAACATTTAAAAGATCTCCAGTTTCCGTTTTGTATCCAACAAATTCCAAGCAATAGTGTCAACAATAATCATGCAAAATCTCAAAATCACAAAATCATTAGAACACCATGAAATTTAATCATGACTAATCAGCACATGATCAATTTCACAAAACGTCATTGTAACTGATCCAATTTTCTCTGATGGTCAATTCTTATAAAATAAAATTTATCCATAAATTTCAAAATCAAGAATAAATCTCCATGATTAAGCTTTGTCAATCCAATATCTTAAAACAGTTTTTTCCGAGAATTTAGAATCAAAATTGTTACCGATGCTTTTGAATGCTTTTCAGACGTACACTCATCATCTAGAATCTCCTCTGAATTCTTCCTAGCTCCAGTTTTTCCAGAATCACCTTTTGGAGTGAACTTGAGTGTTGCCCGAACTTCCTGCAACTACAAGTCTTGTTTTTCCTTATCATGTAATTATTTTAAGACTTCAACATTTCTCAGCAGGAAATCTCGACTAAAATCTTTCAATACGTCAGAATCATCATTCCGGACAACATTCCGGTCTAAATCATCTCGATTCGAATGCGTATCATCATCCGTTTGATCCTGCAATGGAAACATTGAACCCTTCTTACTGAACTTTCCAGCTGAACCTGCAGAGCTGAAAATGTTCTTCGATGAACTCATCGATTCGAAAACCGACTTCTTCTTCGTTGAATCGTCCAAATGCTTCTCCATTGTTCACCAATCCCAGAGAATACGGATGGTGCCAATTGATGAACCACAAAATCACACCGCTTGTAGGTTTGACTCAATGATTCAACTAGGAATTAAGCTAATAGATGGAAAAGTATTGGAGGAAAGAGCTATGTATTGATTTTATGTTAAACAGAGTACATTCAGAAATACACACAGTTCTTGGTGTTAAAATGTGATCTGAAAATTGAGAATTACAAATGATACAATGAGATATATATACTATTCCTGAAACCGCAACTTTGTAAGCCGGATGGATGCACTTGCGTCTTGGTCATCCGCAACTACATCACTTCCACCTTGCCTCTCATGCGATGCGTGTCTCTGGAAGTGTTATCTCTGAGGTACTTGCATGTCCGTTCTTGACCTATCCTCATCAGGAACGATTAACAATTTCTGGAAACCATATGAACATGAGTTTCAGTTTGATAATTTTGAAATCAATGGGATAATTGATTAACGGGATGCTCATTATGCTGTGAAGTTTAAAAAAAAGGAGGGGGAAAGCATGGGGCATAATGTATATGCTTATATATTTGGATGAAGTTGAGAGGAATTTGTAAGTGCTTGTGTATTTGTGCTCACAATTGCACATACATTATCATTAAGCCCTTTGATAGAGGCATACATTTGCAATTCCGAAAAGTCATACGGAATTAGGAAATGAAAGCCCTTCCAATTGAAGGCATGATATGATGCTATTTACATACATCATACAAATAGTTTGTGCACATGTCCAAATACGATGAATATAATGATTACAGGAGCGCGAAATATGTTTATACCATATTTTCCTCCTACAATGCAAGAGCAGTCTAAATTTGCTAATTGGATCGCTAATGCGTAGTTTCCTAAAAAGCTGAAAATGCCAGTATCTGTAAAAAAGTATGGTGGTTTATCGGATCCCCATGATCGTATTTTTTATTTCTGGTCGGCTGCAAGACTAGAATATTAGTCGGAAGAGACTTGGTGCCACATGTTGGTACAGACATTTACTGGAGCTGCTAGAGTATGGTATGATTCATTGCCCAATGCACAAATCATAAGATGTGAAGACTTAAAAGAAAATTTTCTAAGAAAGTTTAGTCAGCAGCGGAAGTGTACCAAAGAAGTTACAGAGGTACCTAATATCGAAGAAGAAACATGAAAGTTTAGAAAACTTTGTGGTGCGTTTTAACAATATAACCATGAAGATAGTGAGTGCTCAGGATCAGTTGCGAATCTTAGGCTTGTGCCATGGGGTGCGACATTCGCATCTGGTGTAAAAGTTGCATGAAGACTTACCCAAAACTATGGAAGTATTGATGGATCGGGTAAGAATTTATGTAAAAGGTCGAAGTGCCTCAGGGAATATTCAAGGAGTAGGTATTCAAAAGCCATCTATTAAAGGTGCAAATGCTAAAAATATAAATGCAAGTGTTAATACTTTCCCACAATGAAATCAGTCTTGGGGAAGATACAGATTGCAGCCTTATGACAAATGAAGAGAAGGAAACTTTGGAGGTTATAGGAGAAATTGGGATGCAAAACAAGGGGAATACCCTATGCTTACAAAAACACCAAGTGAAATATTGGCTACTGAAAATGTACAATTTGCAACACCGCAAAGGTCAAAATTGGTTGTCAATGTTGACACTAGTAAATATTGTGACTTCCACGAGGATAGGGGTCATGATATGACGACTGTAGACATTTGCGAAGTGAAATTAAGAAAGCCATTAAATCGGGAAATTGTCGCATTTGTTGAAGAATATTAAAGAAGGTCATCCTCCTGTAACTACAAAAAAGGTTATAGGAATGATTAGAAGGGGTTTCAACACTTGGCATAGAAATGTAAAAAGGTTATAGGAATGAAGAGGCTTGGAATGAAGAGGCTTGGAAGATGCAAGAAATCACATTCCCTCCTATAAATACAGAGGAATCTAAAGAAGATCCGGTAGTAGTTACAGTTGGAATTGCGGGATTCCTGGTAAAAAGAACATATTTGGATACGGGAAGTGCATTTGAAATTATGTACGAATCCTGTTTTAGGAAGATGGGGTCGGAAGTACAAAAGAGATTAAAATCTCATGACTCACCTTTAATCGGGTTTTCTGGGGAAATTGTACACCCGATAGGAGAAATTACTTTGCCTGTGATCTTTGGTGATGACAAACTCTTTAGAGAGGTAATGATGACATTCGTAGTTGTGGCAACACCATCACCACACAATGTTATCATTGGAAGGCCTGGATTGAAGGTATTGGGAGCCATCGTATCAACAACACATGGTATGGTTCTTTAC
>JBCNJP010013237.1:0-12629 GCA_039602395.1 Deinandra increscens subsp. villosa
CAACGC
The DNA here is from genome assembly GCA_039602395.1 of Deinandra increscens subsp. villosa. Taxonomy (NCBI): domain Eukaryota; kingdom Viridiplantae; phylum Streptophyta; class Magnoliopsida; order Asterales; family Asteraceae; genus Deinandra; species Deinandra increscens. Next base: position 7 of record JBCNJP010013237.1, read on the forward strand.
GCGGGCACACGGCTAGTATATATATATATATATATATATATATATATATATATATATATATATATATATATATATATATATATATATAATTAATTTAGAAATTTGACAAATCGCTTTGACGTTATTGTTAATTAATATATATGTTACTAATCAGTTAATTACATGGTGTCAATTTAGGAAAAGAATAAGAGACATGCAAAACCTGCAGCTCGTAAAGTACCTCCTAAGAGGAGTGATCTTCAGTTGGAAAAACCAAATAATTATGATGCCATTGCAGCTGCTATCGATCTGCAGCCAGTAATCCAAGAGGTATAGATTAGTATATACCACAATTTTTGTATTCTATTTTTTACTTTAATTAATTAATTGTTTATATATATATGCTATAATTAATAATATTATTATTATTATTATGTCACTTCTGATCAGGGGAGCCAAACTGCGACGTTGCACATGGAATGGGATCCACTGAACGTCGTGGGAATGGCTGAATTATTACCAAAACAAAAAGATGAGAAGATTCATGGAAGTCCATTAGCTCCTGGTTGCCGTAGAATTAGAGTTTATCAGGTCAAAAAGGGTGCAACATTTTTACCATTCCCAGTAGATGGTAAAACAACGCTTTCGGAGGTTGAAAATAAATATATTATTGCATGGCCGATGAACCGAATGATCCTTCATTCTAATAACAAGTCAGATAGATCACAGCCGGTTGATCATTCTACGGTTCAAAAAGTATTGGAACAACCACAGGTAATTACTACATTAATTAATCGTATCCGCTAATTAATTAACTTTATATATATATTATATATATCTGATCGGTTTTATTTGTCATGTTTCCAGGTAAATAATGATCGGAAAAAGATGCAGAAAGTAGTGTACGTAGCACCAAACCAGCTGAAGAATCAAAATGTGATAAATAGAAAAATCACACGGCACCAGCAGAAGCAGCTGATCAGCACGGACAAGAAATTATAATTAATATACGTGACCATATAATACCAAAGGCCACGCTATTCATATTTTAACGTGGCGGTTGCCACCCTTTGGCCACGCGTATTGGGACAAAAATTATAATTTCAGCAACCCATTTGGCCACGTTTTTTTATAACATATGTGGCTAAAACACAAATATACGTGACCATATAATACCAAAGGCCACGCTTTTGATATTTTAACGTGGCCGTTGCCATCCTTTGGCCACGCGTACTGTGACAAAATGTATGATTTCAGCAACCATTTGGCCACGTATTTTTATAATGTATGTGGCTAAAACACGAATATACGTCACCATAAAATACCAAAGGCCACGTTAACAAAACACATGTGGCCGTTGGAACCCTTTCGCCATGCTTTTCTGAAGAATTGTTTGATTACAACAACAAATATTGGTACCCTTTAGCCACGCTTATAGGTGGCTTCAGCCACTGATATTGTAACGTGGCCGTAGGGTACATATGGTCACGACACCTATGGTGTCGTTTGGAATGAAAAAAAAAACGTGACAAAACACCTTTTGTCACGGTTTTTTTCCGTGGCCAAAGGTGAATTTTGACGTAGTGAAATAGTACTACATAGAGTTGTTTTTAGGTAATAAAACCGGTTGCCATCGATTCGCCTTGCAAAACCGCATATAGGTGTCAAAGATCTTGGTCTAATTCTGTCTGGATTAAATTTTCGAAGGATTAAACCTTTCGGTTGAACGCTCAGCCGAACTGGGCGTTCATCAGCCAAACTAGGAGTTCGGACCCCGTTCGTCTGGGGCTCGGACGTTGATCAAAACCAGTTCCGACGTTGACCAAAAGTCAAAATTGACCATTGACTAAGTGTAGTCCGGATCAGGTTCTGACGGACACCAAATGTCAGTTCGGATCGAGTTCGTATTAGTATATTCAGTTCGGATCCAGTTCAGGAAAAATTGATTTTTGAACAAAAAGTCGATCGTTTACGCGAATGTTTAATAATTGACGAATTTGGTGAACATTTTTTATAATCACATTGAATTTAACGAAATTTTCATGCTATGTGTTTTCAGAAATGGCAGACGATTTAGTTAAAGTTCATCAGGATAGTTAGAGTTGTTCCGGAATATAATTAATAATTAACTGTGCCGGCTATGATAAGTTCATCAGGATAGTTAACTAATGTTTAGCCGGTTATGATCGATATGATTTTATTAATTAATTGAATTGTAGGTCTCTTCTGCGACTCTATCACAACACACTCCTCCATCTACAACAGCGTCGCAAAAGGAAAGGGTAACTATTTTAATTTACACAGTTGTGTACTTCCCTTATAACTAATTGCTATATGATCATTTAATTAAATGTTGATGCTGTCTTTAGGTGAGAAAGAGAAAAATGACAGAAGCAGCAGCTACTGCAGCCAGTGATGCTGGGGCATCAGAGCAGGAAGTGGTATATATATATATATATATATATATATATATATATATATAATTAATTTAGAAATTTGACAAATCGCTTTGACGTTATCGTTAATTAATATATATGTTACTAATCAGTTAATTACATGGTGTCAATTTAGGAAAAGAATAAGAGACATGCAAAACCTGCAGCTCGTAAAGTACCTCCTAAGAAGAGTGATCTTCAGTTGGAAAAACCAAATAATTATGATGCCATTGCAGCTGCTATCGATCTGCAGCCAGTAATCCAAGAGGTATAGATTAGTATATACCACAATTTTTGTATTCTATTTTTTACTTTAATTAATTAATTGTTTATATATATGCTATAATTAATAATATTATTATTATTATTATGTCACTTCTGATCAGGGGAGCCAAACTGCGACGTTGCACATGGAATGGGATCCACTGAACGTCGTGGGAATGGCTGAATTATTACCAAAACAAAAAGATGAGAAGATTCATGGAAGTCCATTAGCTCCTGGTTACCGTAGAATTAGAGTTTATCAGGTCAAAAAGGGTGCAACATTTTTACCATTCCCAGTAGATGGTAAAACAACGCTTTCGGAGGTTGAAAATAAATATATTATTGCATGGCCGATGAACCGAATGATCCTTCATTCTAATAACAAGTCAGATAGATCACAGCCGGTTGATCATTCTACGGTTCAAAAAGTATTGGAACAACCACAGGTAATTACTACATTAATTAATCGTATCCGCTAATTAATTAACTTTATATATATATTATATATATCTGATCGGTTTTATTTGTCATGTTTCCAGGTAAATAATGATCGGAAAAAGATGCAGAAAGTAGTGTACGTAGCACCAAACCAGCTGAAGAATCAAAATGTGATAAATAGAAAAATCACACGGCACCGGCAGAAGCAGCTGATCAGCACGGACAAGAAATTATAATTAATTATTATAGAAATTAAACTTTGATTAGCTAGTGTCGTATGTTATCTTTTTGAACACCGTCATGATTAGTGTATGTACATTAATTTTTAATTATAATATATGATTTTTAAGGTTTCTCTATACTAATTAATTAATATATAATTAATTGTAATTAAGAAAATATATGTGACCATATATATAATACCAAAGGCCACACTTTTTATATTTTAGCGTGGCCGTTGCCACCATTTGGCCACGCTTATTGGGACAAATTATCTGATTTCAACTACCCTTTGGCCACTTTTTTTTTCCAATTATATGTGGCTAAAACACAAATATACGTGACCATATAATACCAAAGGTCACGCTTTTTATATCTTAACGTGGTCGTTGCCACCATTTGGCCACGCGTATTGGGAAAAAATATCTGATTTCAACTACCCTTTAGCCACTTTTTTTTTCCAAATATATGTGGCTAAAACACAAATATACGTGACCATATAATACCAAAGGCCACGCTTTTTATATTTTAATGTGGCAGTTGCCACCCTTTGGCCACGCTTATTGGGACAAAATTTATGATTTCAGCAACCCATTTGGCCACGTTTTTTCATACCATATGTGGCTAAAACACAAATATATGTGACCATATAATACCAAAGGCCACGATATTCATATTTTAACGTGGCGGTTGCCACCCTTTGGCCACGCGTATTGGGACAAAAATTATAATTTCAGCAATCCATTTGGCAACTTTTTTTTATAACATATGTGGCTAAAACACAAATATACGTGACCATATAATACCAAAGGCCACGCTTTTGATATTTTAACGTGGCCGTTGCCACCCTTTGGCCACGCGTACTGTGACAAAATGTATGATTTCAGCAACCATTTGGCCACGTATTTTTATAATGTATGTGGCTAAAACACGAATATACGTCACCATAAAATACCAAAGGCCACGTTAACAAAACACATGTGGCCGTTGGAACCCTTTCGCCATGCTTTTCTGAAGAATTGTTTGATTACAACAACAAATATTGGTACCCTTTAGCCACGCTTATAGGTGGCTTCAGCCACTGATATTGTAACGTGGCCGTAGGGTACATATGGTCACGGCACCTATGGTGTCGTTTGGAATGGAAAAAAAAAACGTGACAAAACACCTTTTGTCACGGTTTTTTTCTGTGGCCAAAGGTGAATTTTGACGTAGTGAAATAGTACTACATAGAGTTGTTTTTAGGTAATAAAACCGGTTGCCATCGATTCGCCTTGCAAAACCGCATATAGGTGTCAAAGATCTTGGTCTAATTCTGTCTGGATTAAATTTTCGAAGGATTAAACCTTTCGGTTGAACGCTCAGCCGAACTGGGCGTTCATCAGCCAAACTAGGAGTTCGGACCCCGTTCGTCTGGGGCTCGGACGTTGACCAAAACCAGTTCCGACGTTGACCAAAAGTCAAAATTGACCATTGACTAAGTGTAGTCCGGATCAGGTTCTGACGGACACCAAATGTCAGTTTGGATCGAGTTCGGATTAGTATATTCAGTTCGGATCCAGTTCAGGTAAAATTGATTTTTGAACAAAAAGTCGATCGTTTACGCGAATGTTTAATAATTGACGAATTTGGTGAACATTTTTTATAATCACATTGAATTTAACGAAATTTTCATGCTATGTGTTTTCAGAAATGGCAGACGATTTAGTGATTGGAGAGAAACACAATATATGTGCATGTCTCAGTGTTAGTCGATCCAAGGTGCAAAAATTCGGTGGTTCCGGGATTTTCGACTTTTTAAGGCGCTCAAGGATTCACTACGCTATTACACACGAGTATGATGCGTATTGATGTTAGTCCAATGTGTCGTTGTTATTGTTATTAATTTGTCAGTTTTATTTATGATAACGGTTGGATTACACTTCATTTACAAGATTTTTGTGTTTCGAGGTACCAGGAGTTAAACATGTGAAAACTGAGCTTTTATGAGAAGCGGAAGCTGGTCGGTATAGAGTTGAAAAATAATCGAGAAACGAGTGAAGACATAGAAGAAAATCAAGAAAAGATTCTGAGTTCCAATCTGGGGCGGTACGCCCAGAAGTGAAGAAATCAGGGCGGTACGCCCTAAAGTGTAGAAGCCAGTCGAAGATTAGAAACTCGGGCGGTACGCCCAGAATCCCATATTTTGGGGCGGTACGCCCCGAATTGGTCGACAGAAAGATAAAATTAGGGTTTAGGTATTTAAGCTTGTTTATTAAGTTTTTGTAATTACAATTCGTGTTTTTACAAACTAGAGACCTCTGGACGGGATTTTCTGGAGTTCTTGTGACGAATTTGAAGATTTCCAATCGTTTGATTCATTTGGTATTCTTCTTTTAATGCAATTTTACTTTATAATCATGTCTGTTTCATTAGCCATGTTCGGCTAATCACCTCTAACTGCTTTTGGTGATTGGTTGGTAAAATCGTTCTATTCCTAACTGATTAGTTACTAGTTGTTCCGGAATCCTTGCAAACCGTTGAGCACCCGCATGCTGAATTTGTTTAACCTAACTAGTACATTAGGGTTTTAATGGTCCATTGTCATGATCTAGCACTTTCTTGCGGCAGGAACTAAGCAGCCCATTAGAAACTTAAGGTATTAGGTCAATTAGGCAATTGGGGGGCATGTCTATGTGTCACTAGTAATTAATTAGGTTTTTCCTAGATCGGTAGCCAACCAGGATCCAAAAGTGGTTAGCTTTTTCCATTTGATAGTTTAAGTAATTTCCTAGTTTCAAGTTAGTTAGTTTTTAGTTGATTCACCCCAACTCAATCCAAACAGCCAAGAGGCAAATTAATTTAATTTTAGGTTAATTGGTAATTTTAGTTAAGTTAGTTAAAAGTAGTTAATCAATTAGTCAGTTTCCACATATTCCCTAGGTTCGATAACCATAACTTACAAATACTACAAATCAATTTAGTTGGGGATTTGTGACGGTCTGACAAACCGTTATCAAATTGGCGCCGTTGCCGGGGAATTAGTGCGCCTATTGATTAGTTTAATTTTAGGTTAATTGGTAATTTTAGTTAAGTTAGTTAAAAGTAGTTAATCAATTAGTCAATTTCCACATATTCCCTAGGTTTGATAACCCTAACTTACCAATACTACAAATCAATTTTAGTTGGTTTTAGTTAATTTTAGTTAATTTGCATTTTTATTTAATTTTTCAAAAAAAAAATCCAAAAAACCCAAAAATAGTGTCTTTTATTCCATTTTTTACTTTCTGCATAAAAATAAATTAAAATTAATTTAAAATAAAATAAAAATTAATAATTTTTGTCGAATTTCAATTCTGGGCGGTACGCCTGAAATTTCACATTTCTAGGCGGTACACCTTGAGTCGATTTTCACAGAAAGTTTTGAGATTTTTGACCGACTAAGTTTCGATTTTTTCTGTTCTATTGCATTATTTACACCCCTGGAACAGTGCTACGTAATTGGTTTGCTCTTTTGTGACCGATTTTGCAGGTTTTAGGTAATTTTGCATGCATACGTGGCTTTCCCGCAAGACATCGTCGTTGATATACAATCCGGAGATAGAGAGAACAGCTCGGCAGAATCGAGCAGAACAGAGAAACAGAAGAGAAATGGAGGGCCAAAATCCAAACCTCAACCAAAATCCCAACATCCATCAAAACCCAAATCCCAACCAAAACCCGAACCAAAATCAAAACCTCAATCAGGACCAACACAAACCACAAAACCAGCCTCAAAATGAACCAGTGAACCCCGCCATGCCCCAAAACATCCCTCCGGTACGTATCCCACTATTTTGGGTGCATGGGCACAATTCTCTCCCATCATTGTCGCCCAAATCCTCACAACATGATGAGGAAGACTACCACTACCGGCCACGACAACCCATTTTCCACGAAGCCCCACGACAACCCATTTTCCACGAGGCCCCACAACAACCCATCTTCCGTGAAGCTCCACAACAACCCCGAAATGCCAATCCACCCCAGTTTCGACAAAACCCGATGGACGAGGAACAAGATTGGCAGAGACAAGAAGAGCAATGGGTCCAGGATTGGTACGATCCCAACGAAGATGGTGATGGTTATGGTATAGAGCAGAGCCACATAATGAAGCTCCAAGGAACCGTGCACGAACTCCACAACCAAATGTTACACCACATGTGCCACGCGATCCACCCCTAAGAGGAGTTCCACAATTCAATCAACAAAACAACGGGGGAGCTCGCATTCAAGTGGAAGGAGGAGTTCCAAGATTGGTTGCAAACCCACCGGTTCACGGAGAGGCCAGTCACTTTAAACCGGTCATTGTCCTGAGCGCATCCGCGGTAGTCACCCCTATTGGAGCTAATAGAAGAGAATTCGAGGTCCGACCTCAATATTTGAATCATTTGCCTGAATTCTACGGGAAAAGAACCGAGGAACCATACCATCATATTCACACTTTTGAGTCAATCTGCATTCCTATTGGGGCAACGGCTTTCACAACAGAAGAGGTCAAATTAATGCTCTTCCTGTATACCCTCAAAGATCGGGCAAGAAGATGGTTTGAAAGTTTACCCGCTGCTAGCATTTACACTTGGGAACAAATGCAAGAGGCATTTCTTGAAGAATATTACCCCATGAGCAAGACGAGAGAGGTCAAAGAAGAGATTCGGTCATTTCAGCAACACAACGGAGAACCATTTCACGAAGCATTTAACCGGTTCAAGGATTTGTTGCGTAAGTGTCCACATCATGGGATACACACATGGGACCTCATTAAATCGTTCTATGATGGCCTCCTTCCCGAAGATATCCGAGACTTGAACTCCATCAGCAATGGCACCTTCCTAACTAATACGAAAGAGGTGGATTGTGGGCACATGGAGAGATTGAGTACAACTTCTAAGATACTGGTCCCAACCGGAAGAAGATCGAGATCCGCCTCGGTTAAATCTATTGACTATGAGGCGGAGGAAAGGATAGAGAAGCTCCCTCAACAAGCACTCCTCTTGGAGAAACAAGTAGCACAAATGAAGCTGGGGGGAGCATCCGAAGAGGTAAAAGCAAGTGCACAATTTCCCGTGTGCACTAGTTGTGGCGAGTTGGGCCATCTCGTTGATTCATGTTCCACCGTGGTGCAGCAGAGTGAAGATGTCAACTATGTGCAAGGAGCCATGAACTCCAACACTTACCACCCTAACCTTCGCAATCATCCAAATTTCAGGTATGGTAATGCTAGTAATCAACTTAATCCTCAATTTCAAGGTTCTAATGTGCAGGGTGGAGCTTCCGCGCAATATCAAGGCCGGACATCCGGGTACAATCAAGGGGGATACCAACGGAAAACCTACACTCAAGGTGGAAATCCAACCCAACGGAATTACCAACCAAGCCAGCCAAAGCAGGGGATCCTATGCAAGTCATGCAGACTCAAATGGCCATGATGCTTGAGAAGATGAACTCGTTAACCGATAAAGTTCAAGGATTTGATCAGAAGTTCGAGCTCCAAGAAATGAAAATGGGAGCGTTTCAGAAGCAGTTGGGCCAATTGGCGGCCGAGTCATCAAAGCGGGATCCCAGAAAGTTGCCAAGCGACACCACCATCAACCCACAACACCAGCAAAGTCAACCTTCCAGCTCGAAGAACACGCAACATGTGCCAATCAACAAGATCACCACTTTACGATCAGGTATGTCCGTAGATAATAAGGTGAGGACACCTCCACCGCAAGTTGATGGGGTGGTGGAGGATTGGGTAAGTGACGATGAGAGTGAGCCAGAAACCGACCAAACAACCCCAAAGTCAGTTGAAACCGAGTCTAGTAACCCTAGGAACTTAAAAAAGGTAACTTTTAATGAATCTGATAATAGGGTGATAGATAGTGAAGTGGTTGAACAGAAAAAGTCGGTACCTTTTCCAAAAGCTTTAATTGAACCTAACCAAAAAACAACATCTAAACGGGGCCCACAACAAGATGAGATGTGGGATATTTTTAAACAAGTTAAAATCAATCTACCCCCTTTAGATGCAATTAAGCAAATTCCGGCTTACGCAAAGTACTTGAAAGACATGTGCACTCAAAAGTGGAATTACAAAATTCCGAAACAGTTTGATACAAATGCGGATGTGAGTGCCATAATTTCAGGAATTTTGCCCAAGAAACTCCAGAATCCGGGGGCGCCAATTATTTCAATTCAAGTTGGTGACTTTCAAATGACCCGTACCCTTTTGGATCTTGGAGCGAGTGTGAGTATATTATCGGGGAGCTTGTACGATCAGTACGATTTTGGACCTTTGAAAAAAGCCGACATTATCGTGATTTTGGCCGATTTGTCCCCTAAGCTTCCCCAGGGAATTTTGTCGGATGTGATTGTCAAAGTAAATGAATTTTTCTATCCAGTTGACTTTTTGGTTCTCGATTATGTGTCAGTTGAAAAAACCGCTCAACCAACGATAATTTTGGGTTGACCTTTTCTAGCTACTAGTCATTCACAAATTGATTGTTGGTCAGGTACCGTTGATATGACTTTTGGGAACCGTAAAATGCGGTTAAGTGTTTTTGGGAATGTGATTAACCCTCGGGATATGGAAGCAGAAGATATGGTCAAGGAGATGGATTCACAAATTGATTGATGGTCTTATGCCTCCATTTTTTCCTTTTAATGAGGAGGATGGGACCCCCGAGGAGTTTGCTTTGTTTGGCAGGGGATATGCAAATATGGTCAAGGAGATGGAAGTAGAAGACGAGAGCCAAGAGTTAATGGCTGTGAGAGATCAAAGACCACCATGGTCTATTCAAGTGGAGAGCTTACCTGAGCATCTTGATTCACAATTGAAGCCTTCGCTTGAATCACCACCTTCTCTAGAACTCAAAGAACTTCCTAAACATTTGAAATATAGTTTTGTTGGAGAAAATAACACTCTTCCCGTCATTATTTCTGCAGGTTTGAACAAGGAGCAAGAGGAGGAATTGATGAAGGTGTTGGTGAAGCATCGGGCGGCTATTGGATAGACCATTGCAGATTTGAAGGGAATAAGTCCATCCATAGTCATGCACAAGATCATTACGGAAGAAGGAGCAAAGCCCGCAAGAGATGCACAAAGGAGGCTTAACCCAAACATGCGAGAGGTAGTCAAGAAGGAGGTACTTAAATGGCTCGATGTAGGTATTATTTACCCTATCTCCGATAGCACTTGGGTAAGTCCAACTCAAACCGTTCCTAAGAAAGCGAGAATTCAAATTGTTAGGAACGAGAAAGGTGAGGAAATAGCCACTCGAACGGTAACCGGGTGACGAATTTGCATTGATTATAGGAACTTAAATTCCGCGACTTCCAAGGACCATTTTCCTCTACCTTTCATTGACCAAATAATTGAAAAGTTGTCCGGTCAAAAATTCTATTGTATTCTAGATGGTTATTCGGGGTACAACCAAATTTCCATTCACCCCGATGACCAACAAAAGACCACTTTTACTTGTCCATATGGCACCTTTTTGCTTTTCGGAGGATGCCATTCGGTTTGTGTAATGCCCAGGCCACTTTTCAAATATGCATGATGGCTATTTTTTCTGATATGATCGGGGATTCAATTGAAATTTTTATGGTCAACTTTTCGATTTTTGGTACATCGTTTGAGTCATGTTTGAACCAATTAACACGAGTTTTAGAGCTTTGCATAGAAACTAATCTAGTGTTAAGTTGGGAAAAGAGCCATTTTATGGTTTAAGAGGGTATCGTGTTGGGACACGTGGTGTCAAGTCGTGGGATTGAGGTTGATAAGGCAAAAATCAAAGTAATTTCAACTTTGCCTCCTCCCACGAATGTTAAGGGTGTAAGGGCATTTTTGGGACATGCCGGTTTCTATAGGAGGTTCATAAAAGATTTTAGCAAAATAACTAAAACTCTTTGCAAACTGTTGTTAAAAGATGAAATTTTTGATTTTAATGATGAGTGTCTAAATTCTTTCAACACTTTAAAAAACAAATTAATTGAGGCACCAGTGTTGCAAGCACCCGATTGGTCCACGCCTTTTGAAATTATGTGTGATGCATCTGATTTTGCTGTTGGGGCGATTTTGGGTCAACGAGTAGATAAGAAACCGGTTGTGATCTATTATGCGAGTAAGACCTTAGATGGAGCTCAATTAAATTATACTACCACTGAAAAGGATTTACTTGCAGTTGTGTTTGCTCTTGATAAGTTCAGGTCCTACATCTGGGGAAGCAAGGTGATAATGTATTCGGACCATAGTGCGGTTCAGTACTTGATGGAGAAGAAGGATGCCAAGTCGAGGCTCATCCGGTGGATCCTTTTGTTGCAGGAGTTTAATTTGGAAATTAGAGACAAGAAGGGTAGTGAGAATGTGGTGGCGGACCATTTGTCCCGATAGCCCCACATTGAAGCCGAGGAAGATGAATGGAGCATCAATGAGACCTTTCCAGATTAACAATTGTTAAGTGTTTCTAATTTTCCTTGGTATGCTCACATTGTGAATTATTTGGCTGCAGGTACAATTCTGGAACATTGGCCAAAGAGGAAGAAGGTGCATTTGAAAGCTCAAGCGTACAAGTACATATGGGATGAACCGGATTTCTTCAAGGTAGGGCCGGATCAAGTGATCCGGAGATGTGTACCGGAGTCGGAGGTACAAGCACTGTTGGAGTTGGTACACGCATCGGCATGTGGAGGCCACTTTAGTGAACAGAAGACGGGTCACCGGGTTCTTTCATCCAGATTGTTTTGGCCCACGCTTTTCAAGGATGCGTTCGAGTTTGTGAAGCACTGCACGAGATGTCTGCAGATGGGAAGCATCACGAAGCGTGATGAGATGCCTTTGCAACCAATTTTGGTTGTAGAGATTTTTGATGTCTGGGGCATAGATTTTATGGGCCCTTTCCCTAACTCTAATGGTTTTCTTTACATATTAGTAGCGGTAGATTATGTTTCCAAATGGATAGAAGCAATTGCTACTAAGACCAATGATCATAGTGTAGTTTGCAAATTTGTCCAACAAAATATTTTTTCTAGATTTGGAATCCATCGTGTGATTATAAGTGATGGGGGATCTCATTTCAAGAACTTTCAATTTGGCAAACTACTTAAGACGTATGGCATAGATCACCGAATTGCAATCCCATATCATCCGCAAATAAGCGGTCAAGTGGAGGTTTCCAATCGGCAAATTAAAGAAATTTTGCAAAAAACTGTGTGAACCGACCGCAAGGATTGGTCTTCCAAATTGAATGATGCCTTGTGGGAATATCGCACTGCTTTTAAAACACC
>JBCNJP010013238.1:0-12629 GCA_039602395.1 Deinandra increscens subsp. villosa
CTCTTACGTATATATATATATATATGTATATATAAATCTTATTTATGTCCTTTATCATTTATCTTAAATAATCAATTACGTATTTGACCCTATCTGGTATTACTTGATGGACGTAATTACCCTTACTAGATAGACTAGGGTTTCCCCTTGGGTGTATAAATAGAGCCCTTAGGGAGAGATGAAAGGTTAATCACCACCACAAAACTTTCGACCTCTCTCTCATCTCTGCTCTCTCTCTGTTTCGTGAACCCTCACGAAACCTTACACCATCATTAGCTATACACCCTAAAGGGGAACCAAGGCTACTCACAGGATGGACAACCTAACTACTGCTGATCTCAACCAGATGCTTACAGGTAATCTTTATTATTATTATCTGTTTATTATATTAACGATTCAGGATTCGATCAACATTAACCACATCCCATGCTCTTTCTATCTAACCTAATCGTCAACATGAGCATATCTATATTTTCCCATAGTTTGAGAAAATCTAAAATATAAACCATCAGAAAAAAACTTACAATGAGGAACTGATCAAACCTTATCAGACTGTTTTTTCAAAAAAAAAATGATCAAAGTTTTGGTTGTGTTGTCCGGAAGACTCGCTCAAACAATACGATGTACAGTATTAGAACATTCTTTGACACTCAAATGACTTAACTGGGACAAAGAAGTATGGATGACTTAACTAAAACAAACTTAAAACATGATTAATATTATAGTTTTCTTTTCGCTATTGTTGTTAAGAAGTTAAATTAGTTTTAAAATGGTGACCCTATTTCAAATTATTTAAAACATATAAACGAGTCAAAAAAGTGAGCTTAGGCCCACAATAACTTTTACATCTCATAATTTTTTGCTCTACTAATATTACCTTTCAGTAAACTCTTTTATGTTACTTTCTATAATACTTAATACCTCAACTTTATTTCAAACGTGTCTCTTTATTGGCAAATTAGATTTTCACTTCTCTTTAGAACATAACGCTTATTTTTACTCGGAAATAATAATTAAGTTCCATGAATAATAATTAAGTTTCAAATTAGACTTGTCCTAGTGGTATTGGTGATAATACGAGACTAGTTGACTGAGAGATCACTAGATCGATCATTGAGCCCGCATGTTTTAAAATCCGGTCATTCACGAATGTTGTTTTTCTCGAAATGGGATCGACTGGTGTGTCTTTATCATCCAAACATTCGCGAGTATATGGCTATGCTTATTGGTGCCTTTAAACTATTAGGGTTACCCAGATAGTCGGGCATTATTAATTGACCATTAGAAACATAAAATTTACGCAACGCGGTCTTTAATTCAAGTTCCAATATGTACGTTATAGATAGTTGATAGTTGTTAAAACTCAACCCTATCCAATAATAATAGCCTTCTTCCTAAGCTATTTCCTAAAATACGATAGTGGGGCTTGAAATAATGACATGAAGCTTTATACACGTAGCCTTCTTTGTATTCGGTCAGCTCACATAAATAACTTGTACCGTTAAAATTAAAAACTACAATTGAATTTGTTTTTAAGGTAATTATGATCACGAAAACAGAATGCATGCTTTAAAAATAATAAATGGATTTAGTTTTCGACCTCAAGGGTTTACGTTAAGAAATCTTGAAAGTTAGTTTACACGTAAATAAAATAAAGATCGACCATGCTTATAGCCTTAGGGGGTTAAACTTTTCGTGTTTGTGGGTTGATGGGTCAACCTTATATGAACCCAAACCCGAAAATCATGTCACACATGAATCCAACCATCACACAAATATTTACGGGTCTGTTTGACTCGATTTGTTTACGTTTATTGTATTTTTTTTAATATATTAATGCCTTAAAATTACATATTTCTAGAAAAAATACAAATTTATATTTTTTTTGAACGGCAAATTTGGATCACTGACGGGGATATTACACCACCCACCCGATCATCTCCAATCCCCATCAGGAGGAAACTCACCACTCGTGAGAAAACCCCCTGGCCCAACTTGTAACCCCCATTTTTATTATTTTTGTTACAAGTGGGGCTTGAACCCAAAACCTCCACTTAAGGGGTCATACACCTTTGCCACTAGGCTAACTAGTGGTGTGTTAATTTCTCTTTTAAGCTTTAAACTTAATAATAATTATAATACCAACTTATAGTACATAATAAAACACATTTAGAAATATAAAATATAAATGTGTTAAAAAGGGTGAACCTCAAATCACAGGTTATGAACAAACAAAATTGGAGGAGAATTTTATTGCACTGAATCGATCGAAAACGATTACAAGAACGAGCTAATATAGCTCTTATTTGACCTAACGGTAACTAACAAACTCGAACTAAAATTTACAAAACTAACCCTGAACTATTAAAGAATTACAAATTAAACTAAAACTTTATAACAAACTCCCCCTTAATTCTTTATGGTTCAAAACTTCAATCATACTTCAGACTTCATGAAACAGCAAGTAAAACATCATTAATACACCAGTGATCCACAGGATTTGTGTGCAAAATGTGCCTAATTACCCCCTCAATATAATCTGATGCATGATCAAACTCAAAGAACCTTCCTTTTTTATTTCTTGATCTCCTCAAGACCCAACATCTTGACAGCTTCTGCAAACTTGTTTCTAGCCAGGGGCTTGGTCATCATATCTGCTTTTTGCAGATTTGTGTTAACAAAATCAACTGAAATTTGATTTTCTTCAACACATTCCCTGATGTAATGATACCTCATACTAATATGTTTTGATCTCCCATGAAAAACTGGATTTTTCATGAGAGCTAAAGCTGATCTATTATCAACTAGTAGCAAGACCCTTCCTTGTTCAATACCAGTTAGCTCTTCCAACATTCTTTTTAGCCAAATTCCTTGAGTTGCTGCAGCTGTTGCTGCCATCAGTTCAGCTTCACAGCTGGACAAAGCAACTGTCCTTTGCTTTTGTGAAAACCATGTAACCAATGACCCATTATAGTAGAACACATTGCCTGAAGTACTCTTACTGTCTTCTATGTCCATTGCATGATTTGAATCACTATATCCCAACAGACCTCCATTATCTTGTTTCCTGTACAACAAACCACTATCAAGGGTACCTTTCACATACCTTATCAGGTGTTTCACAGCCTTCATGTGAGCCTCCCTAGGTTCCTGCATAAATCTACTTAAAACACCTACAGCATAATGAATATCTGGCCTGGTTTGTGTAAGATATCTAAGAGATCCAATTAGCTTTCTATAGGCAGTAGCCTCCACAACCTCACCACCCTCTTGACTACTCAATCTAATCCCTGGTTCCATAGGCAACTTTGTGGGATTACAATCTTCCATACCTGCTATTTTGACAATTTTCTTAGCATATGCAGCCTGTGTTAAAGCTATTCCATTAGAATTCTGCTTAACTTCTATTCCTAAGTAATAACACAGTTCCCCTAAATCAGTCATGTCAAATTTTCTTAACATCTCTTCCTTAAACTGATTTATTTCCTTTTGATCACTCCCTGTGACTAAGAGGTCATCAACATACACTGCAACTATCAGTCTAGCATTCCCTTTTTCCCTTACATATATAGCTTGCTCATACTTACATCTCCTTAGACCAATTTCTTTTAAGACTTGGTTCAACCTTTAGTTCCAGGCTCTAGGAGCCTGTTTTAACCCATATAGAGCTTTAACCAATTTATAAACTTTATGCTCTCCCCCTGATTCTACAAACCCCTCTGGCTGCTTTACATAGACAGTTTCTTGCAACTCTCCATGCAGGAAAGCAGCTTTCACATCTAGGTGATAAACAATCCATTTCATTTTTGCAGCTAGAGCCAATATCAACCTTATGGTTTCTATCCTAGCAACAGGAGCAAAAGCCTCTTCATAATCTATCCCTAGTTGTTGAACATATCCCTTAGCAACCAATCTGGCCTTATACTTAGTTATATTTCCCTTAGCATCTCTCTTAATTTTATATAACCATTTAAGACCTATGGGGTGACACTTAGGAGGAGGTTCCATCAAAATCCAAGTCTTGTTCCTAACTATGGCATCTATTTCTTCCTTCATAGCAAGCATCCATTCCTTATAACCTTTTGCTTGACTATAGGTAATGGGTTCATCATCCTGGGTAAGCAGCAAAGCTAAGTTTTCTTCTTCCTCCTGTCTTTGCCTTCCAAGCCTTAACCTTTGATCTAATACATAATCATTTAGCTTAGATGACACAACAGGTATTCTACCAGATCTCCTAACAGGCTCACTTTGACTTTGACTAGAGCTAGCCTGATTGCTACTTCTACCCTGTTCAATAGGCATATCTCCTAGAGATTCATTTTGAATAGGTATTTCCTCCTCATCTTCAGACCATTGATCCTGAACCTCTACAATATCCTCTATCTTATCCTTATCTAAGCTCCTTTGTGTGTCAGATTGTGCAATTGATTTCCCTTTCCAATCCCAGGGCCTAGATTCCTCAAATCTAACATCCCTACTCACAACTACAGACTCACTAACAGGATTATACATCCTATGTGCTTTAGTACCCTCTTCAACACCTAAGTAAACCATAGGATAACTCCTAGAATCAAGCTTCTTAATGCCAGGTTTTGTGTCCTTAACATGCCCTACACACCCAAAAACTCTCAAATGAGCCAAGTTTGGTTTCTTATTTTTAATTGCCTCATAAGGAGTGGAGTCAACCAAAGACTTAGTAGATATTCTATTCAAAATGTACACACTATGTCTTACAGCCTCTGCCCACAGGTCATTCGGGACATTCATGCCTTTCATAATGCTCCTAGTCATACCCATGACAGACCTATTCCTCCTTTCCACACAACCATTCTGTTGTGGGGAATAAGGTGCTGTCAGAATTCTGGTTATTCCACAGGACTCACAATAGTCTTTAAACAAATGACTTGTGAACTCTCCCCCCTATCTGATCTTAAGGTTCTTAATTTGAAACCCAACTTTCCCTCTACATCCCTTCTAAACCTTTTGAATGTTTCTAAAGCCTCATCTTTAGATTTCAGCATCCTAACCCACATGAACCTAGAAAAGTCATCTACTAACAACATAAAATACCTGTTGCCAGCTTTTGTTTCTGGTGTAATAGGACCACACAGGTCTAATGACACTAACTCAAGTGGTTCCTTAGCTCTAAAGGATGAGTGCTTTGGGAAGTTTTGTCTAGTGTGTTTTCCTGCTAAACATGCTTCACAAAACTGAGACTTATGCCTAATTCTAGGTACCCCTTCTACAAGGCCTTTTCTGGTCATATCATCTAAAACTTGAAAGCTAGAGTGGCCTAACCTTCCATGCCAGTTCCAACTTTCATCCTCCATACATGCCAAGAAACAAGCAGGATTTCCTATGTTCAAGTGTGTTTTATATAACCTGTTTTTAAGACCTTTGAACCTTCATTAACAGAGAGCCATCCCTATCATACAACCATAGAAGGTTATCCTTCATTCTAATCTCACATCCTATTTCAGTAGCTTGTCCTAGGCTTAGAATATTGCATCTTAGTGATGGTATATAATAGACATTTGTAAGCAGCCTATGTTCTTTATACTTTCCTTCTAACAAGATAGACCCCTTACCCTGTATTTCTACATTTGAACCATCCCCAAACTTAATGCTACCTCCTATATTCTTATTTAGTTGTGAAAAATGTGATAAAGTCCCTGTCATGTGGTTTAAAGCACCATTATCAAGATACCACATATTTAGATCATTGCTGAGAGAGTCATACCTTGATAAGTGAACCTTATCTTCGTTCAGAAACACCATTTCTTTATGATCATCTCCCAATCCACACGTCATTAACAGAGCAGGGTCTTCATCATCATCAAAAGTCTGAGTTAGATGTGCTTCTTGGTTCTCTTGGTTCTTGATCTTTTGCTTTCCACACTCGCTTGCATAGTGGCCGTATTCTTCACACTTGAAACATTTGATCCTGGACTTGTCTTTCTTAACTTTGTTGTTCCCATTCTTCCTTTCTTGCTCTTTTGGATTGTGTGTGAATTTCTTGCTTTCCCCACCCTTCTTGAATCCTTTTAGCCCTTTATCAGCCTTTGACTTCCCTTTGGACTCTTTGTGTCTTGACTGCCATTCAGTATACGTAAGGAGTAACTGATCATCTTTACCAGTAGTTGACTTATTCTTCATTCCAGTCCTTTCCTCATAAGCCTTTAAACGCCCAATAGCTTCTTGCAGGATCATAGTGTCAAGATCAACCACTTGCTCTATAGATGCTACAATATGCAGGAATCTCTCTGGAACTGAATCTAAAAGTTTTCTTACAAGTGTGGGTTCAGAAATCTTCTCACCCAATTCAATTGATCTCTGGGCTATTTCACTTAATCTTCCAGCGAATTCATCAATTGTCTCTGATTCCTTCATCTTGAGGGACTGATATTCGTTCTTGAGAGTTTGCAGGCGAGCCTTCTTTACTCGGTCAACCCCTACATTCATCATCTTGATAGCTTCCCATATCTCTTTGGCCGTTTCCATGCTCGCAACCTGCAGGATCAAATTCTCAGGCATTGCTTGAAACAAATAGGCGATAGCAGCTGCGTTCTTCTTGGAATCAACAGCCGCTCCTTCGGCTGGTTGTACAGTTTCCCAGAGTCCTTGACAGTTGAAAATCGTCTTCAATTTCACAGCCCAAATTGAGTAGTTCGTTGAATTCAACATCGGTACCTGAAGAGGAATTGTGAAATTCTCCCTCACTACCGTTCTTCCTCCTCCTGCTGCAGCGTCCGTCATTGCAGAGGTTTGAATTCGTCCCGACGGTGTTCTTGGTCTGCCCGGAGAAGGCCGGCGAGGCGACAAGATGAAACGATGAATTTTTGATCGAAACGGGGATCAGCGATCCCCAAATTCTTTCACCGGATTTGTGAAATTGATCGATGGAATCGAGAGCAGTACCTTCGCTCTGATACCAAATCAAATCACAGGTTATGAACAAACAAAATTGGAGGAGAATTTTATTGCACTGAATCGATCGAAAACGATTACAAGAACGAGCTAATATAGCTCTTATTTGACCTAACGGTAACTAACAAACTCGAACTAAAATTTACAAAACTAACCCTGAACTATTAAAGAATTACAAATTAAACTAAAACTTTATAACAGAACCCATAAACTTGACGGGTTGACACTACCCATTTAACTAAACGAATTTGCAGATTCAACCTAAAGTCATCACGAAACGGTTTGTACTAAACTTCAACCTAGCTAGGAATTTTAGATCTAGCTTATCTCTTATTTTCGAGTCGTGTCAAAGCTTCAAACCCCTTCCCTGCATGCTTACATTCATCCTAAAATTAACTCGGGCGGAATTGATGAAGTTGCAAAATAATTACCGCCCCTAGCTAATATTATTATATGCTTTGATGGGCGATTTTAATAATATAAAAGATATGATGGCTATGAAACTATAAAACAAAAGTAACCCCCGCCCACCCTCCCTCCCCAAAATTATAAATTAATATTTAATATGGTTTATATATATAAATCGTATACATGTGTAACCAACAGTCCAATGCTACATAATTAAAGACATCAAAACCACATTTTCTCACAATATTTTCCTCTTAGTTTTGTGCTTTGCTAGCTGAACTGACCATGGCTCTATGGCTGGCTAGTACCCGAGGCGCCACTTACTATACCAAAACATTGATGTCTAATACCTTCCGATCGTTACGCACTCGCGCCACAGCTATCGCCTCCAAAGACGAAGGGAGTTTCACAAATCGTCAAATCTTATCGAATCGTTTTGTTTCTCGTCGTTTTGGATCCTCGGTGGCTAGGCAACAATCGGATCTCTTCTCGAGCGATGACGATGAGGAAAAAATCCAGGTCGATCGATCGATTATAACTTTTTTATTTATTTGTATAAAAAAGGGTGTTTTTATTCGCATCACCTTTTTAATCTAGTTCAAACCATTTATTGCTGTATCAACTTTTTTAAACTTTGACTTTAACTTTTTTCAAACTAACAATGTCTTTAGCTCAATTAGCATACTAAATTGTTACGTACAGGCTTTAGATTTCCCCGGTGGCCGGGTTCCCTACACCCTCGAAATGAGGTTTCTTCCGGGGTCATCGGACAAAAGGGTGGAATGTTACCGCGTTCTAGATGATGACGGCTACCCGCTTTCATCGACCCCGTCTCAACATGTACGTACTTATTATACGATTTTCCGAGAACACGTATTCGCGAGATAAGTGACTAGCTAGCAAGGTTTGATGTATGTATGAAACAAGATGGTGACCCGCCTGCGCTTTGCGGCGGGCCACCCATTTCTGAAACGCCATGGCCAAAGTCGAAAACTCTAAAAGTGATTTAAAAGTTGATCACTTGCGTTTAAGGCTGAAAAACGTGGTCTAACACCCATTTTTCAAAACGCCTTAACCAAAGTCAAAAACTCTAAAAGTGGTCTAAAAGTTGACCACTTGCGCTTGAGTCTGAGAAAAAATCACCTGTACATAGCACTTGGCCTAACATGTGACCACGTGTCGCAAAAACATTGGCCTAGATATGACACATGGCCTAACACGTGGCCACATGTCATCATGCGCGGCCTAACACATGACCACATGTCGCAAAAGCATTGGCCTACATATGACACGTGGCTTAACACGTGTCTACGTGTCACCACATGGCCTAACATGTGGCCACGTGTCATAAAATTAGTGGCCTAAAAATAAATAGTGACTTATGTGTTGAACATGACACGTGTCATATTATTAGTGGTGGAACATGACACGTGTCATGTTCCTATAGGTGAGATATGAATAGTGATTTTGAGTCTATGACCATCAATTATTAATGTATATCTATAATTGACTAATAAACCTATGTGTGTAGATTGATAAGGAAGTTGCAGTTAAGATGTATAGTGGGATGGTTACACTTGAAGCGATGGATACGGTTATATATGAAGCACAAAGGCAAGGGAGAATATCGTTCTATATGACGTCGTTGGGTGAAGAAGCTGTGAACTTGGGGTCAGCAGCAGCTCTTAGTCCTGATGACGTAGTCTTGCCACAGGTACTGATATCACTATTAAGGCTTAATTTGGTTATATATGTACGTTGGCTTAATTAATTAATTAAAAACATACCGCGAGTATTAGAATATTAGAATAAAAGAAACATTCAATAATTAACTAATATTTTGAAGTTATAAAAATGATATTTTGACATAAAATATATTAAAATTAGGCATAATTTTTTTAACGGCAACAAACATAGAATTGCTCAGGTACTCCGTATGGGATGTCCCAATGGCAAAAAGTCACCGCCAACTGGTCCTACCCAGCCGCACGGAACCCTTAAGCACACTCATGTTATCTCTAGTTCCGGGGAAAACCTACCCGCCCGAAAACCACTGGTGGTAAAACCCGGCCGCTTTTGGGATCGAACCAGAGATAACAAGATCCTGGTCTTTCTTCACAGATCCCTCATGTCTTATAACAATATTGTTGGGAGCAAGGATAGATCCCGGGTCACTTGGACACCAGGTGATCACCTTAACCACTCCAACAATATGCCATTGGCAAAAAAAATTAGGTATAAGTAAGTCATAAAAATAAAGCAGGAGAGTTAGTTTCGTTAGATGAATGAGCTGAAACAGTTAAGAAATCAAACCATGGGGCTGATTTGTTAAATTATTTCTTTTTGAGCTTATATAGTTAGATTGTCCAAACCATATGACCAAATCAAAATTTACTCTAACTTTTGTATGCTACTATTTTTAGAAAACATATATTTATAATTTTGATAACTACTGTAATATGTGTATAATTGAGGGATCAGTATATACTATCTAAAAAGGGGTAAAAAGTATAGACCTATATTTCGCATGCGAAATTATTACATGTGAAATTTGTTGAAGATATAATCGTTATATTGGTTGTCCTATTTTATAATTTTTATTATCTTGCTAGTTAATATTTTAGAAATACCGGAAACTATATTTAACATAATTATAAAAATTCTTATGAAATCATATTGCCTTTTGACATATGCATAGAATTACAACTAGACTTTTGCTGATTTATAATTTTCCATTGGTTCCTTTGATCAGACCTAGCTTATGGCTCAAATGTTACGTGGCGATACCCTTTATAAGGGCTTGTGCTGGGCTTTGGTGCCCTTCATTTGAATTCGGTGGTTTGTCCGTAGCTAAGGACTTGCCCTTGGCAACTTTTTTCTTTTTTCTATTTTTATTTTACTCACACGTACACAATATTATGGAGTATAATTTGGGGTGTTTCTAGGAAGAGCTACGGATTGAAGTAAAAAGTTATTTGTGGAAAGGGTGGGTATAAAAAAGTGATATGACTAATGACTATGTATTTTTTGCGGAAATGACGGTTGTTAGCGTTGCAGATGATCTTATATTATAAAAATAGAGTAATTTGACCTCAAATAGGACATTTTAAATTTTAATACTATAGGGTTATATTTTATAAGAAAAAGGAAAATATAATTCCCCATAAAAGGTATATAAATATAAATGAGGAGATTTAGAGCGACTCAACCGTTTTGGTGGCCTAAAACAAACCAAGTATACCGGGCCCTCTTCGAAAGTTATATTTGTAAACACTCGTCCTTTACCTAGGCTTGGGAGCGGCAAAAATTAATCGTTTTAACAGAAAACAGAACCGTTTTCAAGTTCATCTACATTTAAAGGTTCATCAGTATTTTAACCGGACCTTTTTCAAGTTGATCAACAATTAAAGGTTCCTCATTTGTCTATATTTAAAAGTAGCTGAGTAGGTGAGTACGTAGTTTAGTAAAAGAATAAAAACATTTCTGATTCCATTTGAGCTTCCAATTTCAAACTTCTATTCTTTTAACATGAGAGATTCATACTTACTGTTTGACATGTCTAAGGTAATATTTACAACAAATTAGGTTTTTATAACAAATGACAAACTAACAAAATAAAGAGTCAAACTAACAAAATATATAACAAAATAATTCTAGACAATTCAAGAAAATAGGAACAATATATACCTCTTCATAAAGTTGAAGTTCCTTTTCAAAATATAATGATAATTCGTAATTTCTCTTTTTTTTTAACGGCAAATTTAGATCACTGACGGGGACAGTACACCGCCCACCCGATCATCTCTAATCCCCATCAGGAGGAAACTCATCATATGTGAGAAAACCCTCTGGCCCAACTGTAATCCTCATTTTTTTTTTTGTTACAGTGGGACTTAAACCCAAGACCTCCCATTTATAATGTCTTGGGTACCTCACTCTAGCCAATTGGGCTAGAGATCATTAGTTAACCAACCAAATCACTGATTCAGAATTGACCGACTACATAATTGATTTGAATTCAGCCTCTGGGTTCTTCCCTTACTTTAACTTGTCACAAAATCTCAAAATCGGTTGAAATCTTCAATATTGAAGAAGGCAAACAACTGAAACAAGAACACATAATGTTGATAGAAGAAGATGAGCTGAAGAGATGATAGAATCTAGGATTACAGATTTCGGATTCAGGTTAACATATTTTTTATTCTTGCACAAAAAATATAGGCGTTGGTGACGATCGACGATTGCATTTTCCATTGCGATTTTAGCCTCTAATTTAGCCATTGATGATTGCGGTTTTCCAGTTCTGAGATTTTCGATGAACTACGTAAGCTTCCTCTATGGTCACTCGCTAAATGTCCCCTCAAATTATCCTATTTCCATTTTTTTAACTGATACACGATACTACGATAGGATATCTTTCTAACTATTTTGGGCTTTCGCAGTTCAACACATATAAGCCTATTAGCCCAGCCCTATTATCAAGATGTTTTTTTAAAAAATACGGCCCTAATATACTGGGCCAAAGCCCTAGCTTTAGTAGCTTTAGGCTTGCCCCCCCCCCCCCCCCGGGAGGTAGAGGTGTACATTCAACCCGATTTGCAAACTGAAACCGGGTTCTAAACCGGAACCGGTTCGAGATACAAACCGGTTTTAAGCAAACCGGTTTGGTTTGTATATAAACCGATGGTTCCTATTCGGTTTGACATTTTCGTTAATATAACCAGTTTCAAACCGGGTTGTTTCTAAAACCAGTTTTGAAAACGGTTTCGTGAAACTAGCGGTTTGCAAATTACACCCATTAATTACATTAGATTAGCTATTGTTTGGTGCAATTAATTACATTTTCAATCAATCCTTGATTCCTTTTAATTACAATTTCAAACAATTAGTCGTTAGTTATATAATGTAGTTGTTGATTGTTTTTTTTATTTTACAGTTTACTAATTTAGCCTTAAAAATTATTATAAATACTTGATATACGAGTTTATTTTTCTCGTTGTTCGATCCCTTAGTTATATTTATAATTAATTATTAGCTCACCATTTCTTTAAAGCTTTGATTAGTTGATTATTTGAGAGTTATAAAAAAATGATTTTTTACAAACCGGTTCAACCCAAATTGGTTTCAAACTGATCCGATTTGGTTCTATAGGGTTGGGGTTTTGTTGCTTTAAACCGATTTGTAACCTGAACCGGTTTTGACAAAACCGGTTTTAACCAAAGATGACTAAATCGATTTCGGTTCACAGCCCAAACCAGTTTGTAAAATAAAGACCGTTTTGTACACCTCTACCT
>JBCNJP010013239.1:0-12628 GCA_039602395.1 Deinandra increscens subsp. villosa
CGCGGGTACCCCACTAGTTGGTTATATAAGACACACCTTACTAGGACTTATTGGTCCCAACCGACCCTCATTGCCCTACTAAACACTCCTTATAGGGCCATCATTGGTCCTAAACACATATTATTGGTTATATACAAACCTTAGTGGGACTCATTAGTCCCAACTAAACACACATTATTGGGCCATCATTGGTCCTAAACACAACTTATTGGTTATATACACACCTTACTAGGACTTATTGGTTCTAACCGACCCTCATTGCCCTACTAAACACACCTTATTAGGCCATCATTGGTCCTAAACATAATTTATTGGTTATATACACACCTTAGTGGGACTCATTAGTCCCAACTAAACACACCATATTGGGCCATAATTGTCCGTAAACACAACTTATTGGTTATATAAACACCTTATTAGGACTCATTGGTGCCAACTAACCCTCATTGTCCCTAAACACACTTTATTGTGCCATCATTGGTCCTAAACACAACGTATTGGTTATATGCACACATTAGTGGGACTCATTGGTCCCAACTAAACACACCTTATTGGGCCATAATTGGTCGTAAACACAACTTATTGGTTATATACACACTTTTTTGGGACTCATTGGTCCCAACTGACCCTCATTGCCCCTAAACACACATTATTGGGCCTTCATTGGTCCTAAACACAACTTATTGGTTATATACACACTTTTTTGGGACTCATTGGTCCCAACTGACCCTCATTGCCCCTAAACACACATTATTGGGCCTTCATTGGTCCTAAACACAACTTATTGGTTATATAAGACACACCTTACTAGGACTTATTGGTCCCAACCGACCCTCATTGCCCTACTAAACACACCTTATTGGGCCATCATTGGTCCTAAACATAATTTATTGGTTATATACACACCTTAGTGGGACTCATTAGTCCCAACTAAACACACCATATTGGGCCATAATTGGTCGTAAACACAACTTATTGGTTATATAAACACTTTATTAGGACTCATTGGTGCCAACTAACCCTCATTGTCCCTAAACCACTTTATTGAGCCATCATTGGTCCTAAAAAACAAAGTATTAGTTATATGCACTCATTAGTGCGACTCAATGGTCCCAACTAAACACACCTTATTGGGCCATAATTGGTCATAAACACAACTTATTGGTTATATACACACTTTATTGGGACTCATTGGTCCCAACTGACCCTCATTGCCCTTAAACACACATTATTGGTCCATCATTGGTCCTAAACACAACTCATTGGTTATATAAGACACACCTTACTAGGACTTATTGGTCCCAACCGACCCTCATTGCCCTACTAAACACTCCTTATAGGGCCATCATTGGTCCTAAACACATATTATTGGTTATATACAAACCTTAGTGGGACTCATTAGTCCCAACTAAACACACATTATTGGGCCATCATTGGTCCTAAACACAACTTATTGGTTATATACACACCTTACTAGGACTTATTGGTTCTAACCGACCCTCATTGCCCTACTAAACACACCTTATTAGGCCATCATTGGTCCTAAACATAATTTATTGGTTATATACACACCTTAGTGGGACTCATTAGTCCCAACTAAACACACCATATTGGGCCATAATTGTCCGTAAACACAACTTATTGGTTATATAAACACCTTATTAGGACTCATTGGTGCCAACTAACCCTCATTGTCCCTAAACACACTTTATTGTGCCATCATTGGTCCTAAACACAACGTATTGGTTATATGCACACATTAGTGGGACTCATTGGTCCCAACTAAACACACCTTATTGGGCCATAATTGGTTGTAAACACAACTTATTGGTTATATACACACTTTTTTGGGACTCATTGGTCCCAACTGACCCTCATTGCCCTTAAACACACATTATTGGGCCATCATTGGTCCTAAACACAACTTATTGGTTATATAAGACACACCTTACTAGGACTTATTGGTCCCAACCGACCCTCATTGCCCTACTAAACACACCTTATTGGGCCATCATTGGTCCTAAACATAATTTATTGGTTATATACACACCTTAGTGGGACTCATTAGTCCCAACTAAACACACCATATTGGGCCATAATTGGTCGTAAACACAACTTATTGGTTATATAAACACTTTATTAGGACTCATTGGTGCCAACTAACCCTCATTGTCCCTAAACCCACTTTATTGAGCCATCATTGGTCCTAAACACAACGTATTGGTTATATGCACACATTAGTGGGACTCATTGGTCCCAACTAAACACACCTTATTGGGCCATAATTGGTCGTAAACACAACTTATTGGTTATATACACACTTTATTGGGACTCATTGGTCCCAACTGACCCTCATTGCCCTTAAACACACATTATTGGTCCATCATTGGTCCTAAACACAACTTATTGGTTATATAAGACACACCTTACTAGGACTTATTGGTCCCAACCGACCCTCATTGCCCTACTAAACACTCCTTATAGGGCCATCATTGGTCCTAAACACAACTTATTGGTTATATACAAACCTTAGTGGGACTCATTAGTCCCAACTAAACACACATTATTGGGCCATCATTGGTCCTAAACACAACTTATTGGTTATATACACACCTTACTAGGACTTATTGGTTCTAACCGACCCTCATTGCCCTACTAAACACACCTTATTGGGCCATCATTGGTCCTAAACATAATTTATTGGTTATATACACACCTTAGTGGGACTCATTAGTCCCAACTAAACACACCATATTGGGCCATAATTGGTCGTAAACACAACTTATTGGTTATATAAACACCTTATTAGGACTCATTGGTGCCAACTAACCCTCATTGTCCCTAAACCCACTTTATTGTGCCATCATTGGTCCTAAACACAACGTATTGGTTATATGCACACATTAGTGGGACTCATTGGTCCCAACTAAACACACCTTATTGGGCCATAATTGGTCGTAAACACAACTTATTGGTTATATACACACTTTATTGGGACTCATTGGTCCCAACTGACCCTCATTGCCCTTAAACACACATTATTGGGCCATCATTGGTCCTAAACACAACTTATTGGTTATATAAGACACACCTTACTAGGACTTATTGGTCCCAACCGACCCTCATTGCCCTACTAAACACACCTTATTGGGCCATCATTGGTCCTAAACATAACTTATTGGTTATATACACACCTTAGTGGGACTCATTAGTCCCAACTAAACACACCATATTGGGCCATAATTGGTCGTAAACACAACTTATTGGTTATATAAACACCTTATTAGGACTCATTGGTGCCAACTAACCCTCATTGTCCCTAAACCCACTTTATTGTGCCATCATTGGTCCTAAACACAACGTATTGGTTATATGCACACATTAGTGGGACTCATTGGTCCCAACTAAACACACCTTATTGGGCCATAATTGGTCGTAAACACAACTTATTGGTTATATACACACTTTATTGGGACTCATTGGTCCCAACTGACCCTCATTGCCCTTAAACACACATTATTGGGCCATCATTGGTCCTAAACACAACTTATTGGTTATATAAGACACACCTTACTAGGACTTATTGGTCCCAACCGACCCTCATTGCCCTACTAAACACTCCTTATAGGGCCATCATTGGTCCTAAACACAACTTATTGGTTATATACACACCTTAGTGGGACTCATTAGTCCCAACTAAACACACATTATTGGGCCATCATTGGTCCTAAACACAACTTATTGGTTATATACACACCTTACTAGGACTTATTGGTTCTAACCGACCCTCATTGCCCTACTAAACACACCTTATTGGGCCATCATTGGTCCTAAACATAATTTATTGGTTATATACACACCTTAGTGGGACTCATTAGTCCCAACTAAACACACCATATTGGGCCATAATTGGTCGTAAACACAACTTATTGGTTATATAAACACCTTATTAGGACTCATTGGTGCCAACTAACCCTCATTGTCCCTAAACACACTTTATTGTGCCATCATTGGTCCTAAACACAACGTATTGGTTATATGCACACATTAGTGGGACTCATTGGTCCCAACTAAACACACCTTATTGGGCCATAATTGGTCGTAAACACAACTTATTGGTTATATACACACTTTATTGGGACTCATTGGTCCCAACTGACCCTCATTGCCCTTAAACACACATTATTGGGCCATCATTGGTCCTAAACACAACTTATTGGTTATATAAGACACACCTTACTAGGACTTATTGGTCCCAACCGACCCTCATTGCCCTACTAAACACACCTTATTGGGCCATCATTGGTCCTAAACATAATTTATTGGTTATATACACACCTTAGTGGGACTCATTAGTCCCAACTAAACACACCATATTGGGCCATAATTGGTCGTAAACACAACTTATTGGTTATATAAACACCTTATTAGGACTCATTGGTGCCAACTAACCCTCATTGTCCCTAAACCCACTTTATTGAGCCATCATTGGTCCTAAACACAACGTATTGGTTATATGCACACATTAGTGGGACTCATTGGTCCCAACTAAACACACCTTATTGGGCCATAATTGGTCGTAAACACAACTTATTGGTTATATACACACTTTATTGGGACTCATTGGTCCCAACTGACCCTCATTGCCCTTAAACACACATTATTGGTCCATCATTGGTCCTAAACACAACTTATTGGTTATATAAGACACACCTTACTAGGACTTATTGGTCCCAACCGACCCTCATTGCCCTACTAAACACTCCTTATAGGGCCATCATTGGTCCTAAACACAACTTATTGGTTATATACAAACCTTAGTGGGACTCATTAGTCCCAACTAAACACACATTATTGGGCCATCATTGGTCCTAAACACAACTTATTGGTTATATACACACCTTACTAGGACTTATTGGTTCTAACTGACCCTCATTGCCCTACTAAACACACCTTATTAGGCCATCATTGGTCCTAAACATAATTTATTGGTTATATACACACCTTAGTGGGACTCATTAGTCCCAACTAAACACACCATATTGGGCCATAATTGGTCGTAAACACAACTTATTGGTTATATAAACACCTTATTAGGACTCATTGGTGCCAACTAACCCTCATTGTCCCTAAACCCACTTTATTGTGCCATCATTGGTCCTAAACACAACGTATTGGTTATATGACACACATTAGTGGGACTCATTGGTCCCAACTAAACACACCTTATTGGGCCATAATTGGTCGTAAACACAACTTATTGGTTATATACACACTTTATTGGGACTCATTGGTCCCAACTGACCCTCATTGCCCTTAAACACACATTATTGGGCCATCATTGGTCCTAAACACAACTTATTGGTTATATAAGACACACCTTACTAGGACTTATTGGTCCCAACCGACCCTCATTGCCCTACTAAACACACCTTATTGGGCCATCATTGGTCCTAAACATAATTTATTGGTTATATACACACCTTAGTGGGACTCATTAGTCCCAACTAAACACACCATATTGGGCCATAATTGGTCGTAAACACAACTTATTGGTTATATAAACACCTTATTAGGACTCATTGGTGCCAACTAACCCTCATTGTCCCTAAACCACTTTATTGAGCCATCATTGGTCCTAAACACAACGTATTGGTTATATGCACACATTAGTGGGACTCATTGGTCCCAACTAAACACACCTTATTGGGCCATAATTGGTCGTAAACACAACTTATTGGTTATATACACACTTTATTGGGACTCATTGGTCCCAACTGACCCTCATTGCCCTTAAACACACATTATTGGTGCCATCATTGGTCCTAAACACAACTTATTGGTTATATAAGACACACCTTACTAGGACTTATTGGTCCCAACCGACCCTCATTGCCCTACTAAACACTCCTTATAGGGCCATCATTGGTCCTAAACACAACTTATTGGTTATATACAAACCTTAGTGGGACTCATTAGTCCCAACTAAACACACATTATTGGGCCATCATTGGTCCTAAACACAACTTATTGGTTATATACACACCTTACTAGGACTTATTGGTTCTAACCGACCCTCATTGCCCTACTAAACACACCTTATTAGGCCATCATTGGTCCTAAACATAATTTATTGGTTATATACACACCTTAGTGGGACTCATTAGTCCCAACTAAACACACCATATTGGGCCATAATTGGTCGTAAACACAACTTATTGGTTATATAAACACCTTATTAGGACTCATTGGTGCCAACTAACCCTCATTGTCCCTAAACACACTTTATTGTGCCATCATTGGTCCTAAACACAACGTATTGGTTATATGCACACATTAGTGGGACTCATTGGTCCCAACTAAACACACCTTATTGGGCCATAATTGGTCGTAAACACAACTTATTGGTTATATACACACTTTATTGGGACTCATTGGTCCCAACTGACCCTCATTGCCCTTAAACACACATTATTGGGCCATCATTGGTCCTAAACACAACTTATTGGTTATATAAGACACACCTTACTAGGACTTATTGGTCCCAACCGACCCTCATTGCCCTACTAAACACACCTTATTGGGCCATCATTGGTCCTAAACATAATTTATTGGTTATATACACACCTTAGTGGGACTCATTAGTCCCAACTAAACACACCATATTGGGCCATAATTGGTCGTAAACACAACTTATTGGTTATATAAACACCTTATTAGGACTCATTGGTGCCAACTAACCCTCATTGTCCCTAAACCACTTTATTGAGCCATCATTGGTCCTAAACACAACGTATTGGTTATATGCACACATTAGTGGGACTCATTGGTCCCAACTAAACACACCTTATTGGGCCATAATTGGTCGTAAACACAACTTATTGGTTATATACACACTTTATTGGGACTCATTGGTCCCAACTGACCCTCATTGCCCTTAAACACACATTATTGGTCCATCATTGGTCCTAAACACAACTTATTGGTTATATAAGACACACCTTACTAGGACTTATTGGTCCCAACCGACCCTCATTGCCCTACTAAACACTCCTTATAGGGCCATCATTGGTCCTAAACACAACTTATTGGTTATATACAAACCTTAGTGGGACTCATTAGTCCCAACTAAACACACATTATTGGGCCATCATTGGTCCTAAACACAACTTATTGGTTATATACACACCTTACTAGGACTTATTGGTTCTAACCGACCCTCATTGCCCTACTAAACACACCTTATTAGGCCATCATTGGTCCTAAACATAATTTATTGGTTATATACACACCTTAGTGGGACTCATTAGTCCCAACTAAACACACCATATTGGGCCATAATTGGTCGTAAACACAACTTATTGGTTATATAAACACCTTATTAGGACTCATTGGTGCCAACTAACCCTCATTGTCCCTAAACCCACTTTATTGTGCCATCATTGGTCCTAAACACAACGTATTGGTTATATGCACACATTAGTGGGACTCATTGGTCCCAACTAAACACACCTTATTGGGCCATAATTGGTCGTAAACACAACTTATTGGTTATATACACACTTTATTGGGACTCATTGGTCCCAACTGACCCTCATTGCCCTTAAACACACATTATTGGGCCATCATTGGTCCTAAACACAACTTATTGGTTATATAAGACACACCTTACTAGGACTTATTGGTCCCAACCGACCCTCATTGCCCTACTAAACACCCTTATGGCCATCATTGGACCTAAATACAACTTAGTGGACTCTTAGTCCAACTACAACATTATTGGCATCATTGGCCTAAACACAACTTATTGGTTATATACACACCTTACTAGGACTTATTGGTTCTAACCGACCCTCATTGCCCTACTAAACACACCTTATTGGGCCATCATTGGTCCTAAACATAATTTATTGGTTATATACACACCTTAGTGGGACTCATTAGTCCCAACTAAACACACCATATTGGGCCATAATTGGTCGTAAACACAACTTATTGGTTATATAAACACCTTATTAGGACTCATTGGTGCCAACTAACCCTCATTGTCCCTAAACCCACTTTATTGAGCCATCATTGGTCCTAAACACAACGTATTGGTTATATGCACACATTAGTGGGACTCATTGGTCCCAACTAAACACACCTTATTGGGCCATAATTGGTCGTAAACACAACTTATTGGTTATATACACACTTTATTGGGACTCATTGGTCCCAACTGACCCTCATTGCCCTTAAACACACATTATTGGTCCATCATTGGTCCTAAACACAACTTATTGGTTATATAAGACACACCTTACTAGGACTTATTGGTCCCAACCGACCCTCATTGCCCTACTAAACACTCCTTATAGGGCCATCATTGGTCCTAAACACAACTTATTGGTTATATACAAACCTTAGTGGGACTCATTAGTCCCAACTAAACACACATTATTGGGCCATCATTGGTCCTAAACACAACTTATTGGTTATATACACACCTTACTAGGACTTATTGGTTCTAACCGACCCTCATTGCCCTACTAAACACACCTTATTGGGCCATCATTGGTCCTAAACATAATTTATTGGTTATATACACACCTTAGTGGGACTCATTAGTCCCAACTAAACACACCATATTGGGCCATAATTGGTCGTAAACACAACTTATTGGTTATATAAACACCTTATTAGGACTCATTGGTGCCAACTAACCCTCATTGTCCCTAAACCCACTTTATTGTGCCATCATTGGTCCTAAACACAACGTATTGGTTATATGCACACATTAGTGGGACTCATTGGTCCCAACTAAACACACCTTATTGGGCCATAATTGGTCGTAAACACAACTTATTGGTTATATACACACTTTATTGGGACTCATTGGTCCCAACTGACCCTCATTGCCCTTAAACACACATTATTGGGCCATCATTGGTCCTAAACACAACTTATTGGTTATATAAGACACACCTTACTAGGACTTATTGGTCCCAACCGACCCTCATTGCCCTACTAAACACACCTTATTGGGCCATCATTGGTCCTAAACATAATTTATTGGTTATATACACACCTTAGTGGGACTCATTAGTCCCAACTAAACACACCATATTGGGCCATAATTGGTCGTAAACACAACTTATTGGTTATATAAACACCTTATTAGGACTCATTGGTGCCAACTAACCCTCATTGTCCCTAAACCACTTTATTGAGCCATCATTGGTCCTAAACACAACGTATTGGTTATATGCACACATTAGTGGGACTCATTGGTCCCAACTAAACACACCTTATTGGGCCATAATTGGTCGTAAACACAACTTATTGGTTATATACACACTTTATTGGGACTCATTGGTCCCAACTGACCCTCATTGCCCTTAAACACACATTATTGGTCCATCATTGGTCCTAAACACAACTTATTGGTTATATAAGACACACCTTACTAGGACTTATTGGTCCCAACCGACCCTCATTGCCCTACTAAACACTCCTTATAGGGCCATCATTGGTCCTAAACACAACTTATTGGTTATATACAAACCTTAGTGGGACTCATTAGTCCCAACTAAACACACATTATTGGGCCATCATTGGTCCTAAACACAACTTATTGGTTATATACACACCTTACTAGGACTTATTGGTTCTAACCGACCCTCATTGCCCTACTAAACACACCTTATTAGGCCATCATTGGTCCTAAACATAATTTATTGGTTATATACACACCTTAGTGGGACTCATTAGTCCCAACTAAACACACCATATTGGGCCATAATTGGCCGTAAACACAACTTATTGGTTATATAAACACCTTATTAGGACTCATTGGTGCCAACTAACCCTCATTGTCCCTAAACACACTTTATTGTGCCATCATTGGTCCTAAACACAACGTATTGGTTATATGCACACATTAGTGGGACTCATTGGTCCCAACTAAACACACCTTATTGGGCCATAATTGGTCGTAAACACAACTTATTGGTTATATACACACTTTATTGGGACTCATTGGTCCCAACTGACCCTCATTGCCCTTAAACACACATTATTGGGCCATCATTGGTCCTAAACACAACTTATTGGTTATATAAGACACACCTTACTAGGACTTATTGGTCCCAACCGACCCTCATTGCCCTACTAAACACTCCTTATAGGGCCATCATTGGTCCTAAACACAACTTATTGGTTATATACACACCTTAGTGGGACTCATTAGTCCCAACTAAACACACATTATTGGGCCATCATTGGTCCTAAACACAACTTATTGGTTATATACACACCTTACTAGGACTTATTGGTCCTAACCGACCCTCATTGCCCTACTAAACACACCTTATTGGGCCATCATTGGTCCTAAACATAATTTATTGGTTATATACACACCTTAGTGGGACTCATTAGTCCCAACTAAACACACCATATTGGGCCATAATTGGTCGTAAACACAACTTATTGGTTATATAAACACCTTATTAGGACTCATTGGTGCCAACTAACCCTCATTGTCCCTAAACCCACTTTATTGTGCCATCATTGGTCCTAAACACAACGTATTGGTTATATACACACATTAGTGGGACTCATTGGTCCCAACTAAACACACCTTATTGGGCCATAATTGGTCGTAAACACAACTTATTGGTTATATACACACTTTATTGGGACTCATTGGTCCCAACTGACCCTCATTGCCCTTAAACACACATTATTGGGCCATCATTGGTCCTAAACACAACTTATTGGTTATATAAGACACACCTTACTAGGACTTATTGGTCCCAACCGACCCTCATTGCCCTACTAAACACTCCTTATTGGGCCATCATTGGTCCTAAACACAACTTATTGGTTATATACACACCTTAGTGGGACTCATTAGTCCCAACTAAACACACATTATTGGGCCATCATTGGTCCTAAACACAACTTATTGGTTATATACACACCTTACTAGGACTTATTGGTTCTAACCGACCCTCATTGCCCTACTAAACACACCTTATTGGGCCATCATTGGTCCTAAACATAATTTATTGGTTATATACACACCTTAGTGGGACTCATTAGTCCCAACTAAACACACCATATTGGGCCATAATTGGTCGTAAACACAACTTATTGGTTATATAAACACCTTATTAGGACTCATTGGTGCCAACTAACCCTCATTGTCCCTAAACCCACTTTATTGTGCCATCATTGGTCCTAAACACAACGTATTGGTTATATGCACACATTAGTGGGACTCATTGGTACCCAACTAAACACACCTTATTGGGCCATAATTGGTCGTAAACACAACTTATTGGTTATATACACACTTTATTGGGACTCATTGGTCCCAACTGACCCTCATTGCCCTTAAACACACATTATTGGGCCATCATTGGTCCTAAACACAACTTATTGGTTATATAAGACACACCTTACTAGGACTTATTGGTCCTAACCGACCCTCATTGCCCTACTAAACACACCTTATTGGGCCATCATTGGTCCTAAACATAATTTATTGGTTATATACACACCTTAGTGGGACTCATTAGTCCCAACTAAACACACCATATTGGGCCATAATTGGTCGTAAACACAACTTATTGGTTATATAAACACCTTATTAGGACTCATTGGTGCCAACTAACCCTCATTGTCCCTAAACCCACTTTATTGTGCCATCATTGGTCCTAAACACAACGTATTGGTTATATGCACACATTAGTGGGACTCATTGGTCCCAACTAAACACACCTTATTGGGCCATAATTGGTCGTAAACACAACTTATTGGTTATATACACACTTTATTGGGACTCATTGGTCCCAACTGACCCTCATTGCCCTTAAACACACATTATTGGGCCATCATTGGTCCTAAACACAACTTATTGGTTATATAAGACACACCTTACTAGGACTTATTGGTCCCAACCGACCCTCATTGCCCTACTAAACACTCCTTATAGGGCCATCATTGGTCCTAAACACAACTTATTGGTTATATACAAACCTTAGTGGGACTCATTAGTCCCAACTAAACACACATTATTGGGCCATCATTGGTCCTAAACACAACTTATTGGTTATATACACACCTTACTAGGACTTATTGGTTCTAACCGACCCTCATTGCCCTACTAAACACACCTTATTGGGCCATCATTGGTCCTAAACATAATTTATTGGTTATATACACACCTTAGTGGGACTCATTAGTCCCAACTAAACACACCATATTGGGCCATAATTGGTCGTAAACACAACTTATTGGTTATATAAACACCTTATTAGGACTCATTGGTGCCAACTAACCCTCATTGTCCCTAAACCCACTTTATTGTGCCATCATTGGTCCTAAACACAACGTATTGGTTATATGCACACATTAGTGGGACTCATTGGTCCCAACTAAACACACCTTATTGGGCCATAATTGGTCGTAAACACAACTTATTGGTTATATACACACTTTATTGGGACTCATTGGTCCCAACTGACCCTCATTGCCCTTAAACACACATTATTGGGCCATCATTGGTCCTAAACACAACTTATTGGTTATATAAGACACACCTTACTAGGACTTATTGGTCCCAACCGACCCTCATTGCCCT
>JBCNJP010013240.1:0-12627 GCA_039602395.1 Deinandra increscens subsp. villosa
TCTTCTTTTCAGGCTATTGAACTTTCTCAGGTTTCTTCTGATTGACCTTAGAAAGTTCATCAGGATGTCCAAAACCAATACCATTAAATTTTTCTGACTTTGACAACGGTACTGGTATTGAATGAACATCTGGTGTGATTGTGTTGCTCTTAGTCACAGATTCTTTTTCATAAAACAAATTACGACCTTTTGCAAATTTCGAAGTTTCAAATTCTTTTATTTTCTTTTCAGTTTCTTTGACCTTCTCAGCAGCTTCTAAAGGTGTAAGATTTACACTTTTAGATGATTTTACCATAGAATCATGAGTCTCAGACTGTTTGACAACAACATTGACAGTTTTGGACACATTTTTCAAAGGCTTCCTCTTATGAGTGCCTTTGGAGTTGTCAGATACTCCTTCAGTATAACTGGAATAATCAAACACAACAGCTGGTTTGATATTCGATTCATTTGGACCTTTCCCATGCACAATTGGTGGTGGAACTGAAGTACACCCTGATTCTTTAAGCACATCTTTTAAATTTTCATCCTTGCACAGAAAACTGGCAAAAGAAGATGAATTCTTGAAATTGTCCAATTGCCTCTGAAGATCTAATATTTTTGTAGAGGCTAGATTATGAGGCTTGTAATATTAAATAAGTTGGGCTGGGCTTAGAGGGTTTCATTAGAATCATAGGCTAGTTTGCTATTGTATTTAGGCTAGTTTATGATTGGGCTTGGGTTTACTATTAGGTTTATGATCCACAAGGGGCCCAATAGTAAACCCATTAGGGACCCTATATAAACCCCATGTGGTTCTCCATTGTAGTTGCTTGAGTTTACGATCAAGAGGAGCAGCCATAAGGTGTTTACGATCCATTGGAGATTACGATCGTAAACCTGAGAGACAGAGTTTACGATTACTGTTTTGTACCCGACAAGTTCATCTTGTGTGCAAAGATCAAGTTTTTATTGTTTTGTACCCGACAGTTGTAGGTCCTGAAGCAACTCCTGAACACGATATTTTAATCACAAACGAGTGCGGAATCCTCGTTTATGATTGATTCAAGATAGAGAAGAGAAGAAACACAAGAATACGATGATTAACACAATAAAAACTTGATCTTTGCACACAAGATGAACTTGTCGGGTACAAAACAGTAATCGTAAACTCTGTCTCTCAGGTTTACGATCGTAATCTCCAATGGATCGTAAACACCTTATGGCTGCTCCTCTTGATCGTAAACGCCGTTTCCGATAACCTTCAGTCGTAAACTCCGATCCCGATTGAACAAATCGTAAACACGTTTCCGACAGGTTGAAATCGTAAACACTCAAAGCTCCAAACTTTAAGTCGTAAACTCAGATTTTTTGATCGTAAACACTCAAAAACTGCTTCTTGAAATTGTAATCTCGATTTCGATGAAGATCACCAAGAATACCCAGTCGTAAACACCCGAAAATACCCAGAAAATGATCGTAAACTCAGAAAACAGCAGCAGATGGGTCGTAAACGCGAAGAACAGCTCCAAACCTTCAAAAAATCGAACCTTCTTTCAGCAAAAACTTGAATCCAATACCGTGAGAACCTCGAATCAGTGATTCTTGGCTCTGATACCAATTGTAGGTCCTGAAGCAACTCCTGAACACGATATTTTAATCACAAACGAGTGCGGAATCCTCGTTTATGATTGATTCAAGATAGAGAAGAGAAGAAACACAAGAATACGATGATTAACACAATAAAAACTTGATCTTTGCACACAAGATGAACTTGTCGGGTACAAAACAGTAATCGTAAACTCTGTCTCTCAGGTTTACGATCGTAATCTCCAATGGATCGTAAACACCTTATGGCTGCTCCTCTTGATCGTAAACTCAAGCAACTACAATGGAGAACCACATGGGCCTATATAGGGTCCCTAATGGGTTTACTATTGGGCCCCTTGTGGATCATAAACCCAATAGTAAACCCAAGCCCAATCATAAACTAGCCTAAATACAATAGCAAACTAGCCTATGATTCTAATGAAACCCTCTAAGCCCAGCCCTACTTATTTAATATTACAAGCCTCATAATCTAGCCTCTACAATTTTAATTTTTAATTCAGAAATTTTAGAATTAGCTTCTGCAAGCTTTTTT
Source organism: Deinandra increscens subsp. villosa (assembly GCA_039602395.1). NCBI lineage: Eukaryota > Viridiplantae > Streptophyta > Magnoliopsida > Asterales > Asteraceae > Deinandra > Deinandra increscens. The sequence continues at coordinate 2,123 of JBCNJP010013240.1, forward strand.
TCGGAAAAAATATAATCCTCACTTTTGTTATTTAATTCAATTTTCGTGCTTAGAATCAAGACATGCTCACTTTTTAGTTCTGCCTTAACGGCCTCCCACCTTTGTTTATAGATTGCGACATTTTCTTCTGCCAATATGTATTTATCATAATACATGACTTTCTCATCAGAAAGTTCTTTCAGTTGATTGGCAGTTGTTGTGCAAAATTCACAGATGTTAGAATGTACCTGGACATCAGCCATGAATGCTTGATGACCCTCAGCAAAGAAGTCTTCTCCTGGAAGATCAGAATTATCTTCAGTTGTTACATTCCTCTCCTCAGTGCATAAAAATGCAAACTCGTTAGGACAATCCGCAGCCCAGTCGTAACCCTCACCGGTTTACGAGACTAACGCTTTAGACTCTGTGTTGGATCCACTAGCAGCTGCATTTGAGCTTGATGGATTTGCATAACTTCCCGACCCTTGATTACTCTTAGAGGCATTTATCTAAAATAACTTCGAAGTTTCCTGCTTCTTTGCCTTGGTACACTCTTTTGCAAAATGTCCATAATTTTGGCAGTTATAACATCGAACCTTGGATTTATCAAATCCCAATTTGCCTTCAGGATTAAGATCTTTACGACCAGTCTTTTCCATAAACCTCTTACCTCTTCTAACAAACATTGCCATTGACCAATTAATGTCCATTAACTCTAGATCATCTGGATCAATTTGTTCATAATCTTCTTCAGTCAGTTCAGCACTAGTCAGCTTTCCAGCTATCACTCCATCGTAGGATGAAACCATTGCCGAAAATAACGCCATATAATCATTTGTGGTTTTTGCTGAAAAAGCATTCTGACTTGGAGCAGGTGAAGATTGATTAGAATACACCGGATATTTAACAGCAGCTTTGGTAGAATATCCCTCACTGGATGAACCTCTTGACATGTTTGCATGACTACTCGAAGTGTTTTCCACATAAAATGCCGTTGTTGGTGGATTAGAATTTGCTTTAGCCTTTGCATGCATCGTTGATACATTATCACCAAAATATACATCTGGATTTTGAACTTGAGTTGGTAAATTTTTTACACGTCTCATATCCAACTCTCGGGCTAGCAAATTTCGAGTAAGATCATCATATGTGATATCATCGAAATCCTTGTTATGAGTTAACAACAGAATATATCCTTCCCAAGTTGCTGGCAAAGCATCCAAAAGTTTCTCTTTTAGTTCTCCAGCATCCTTTTTCACCCCAACAATATCCAGCTCACTCACCAAATAGCACCTTTTTCTTACTCTTCTTATATTGAGCATTTCCTTCACATCTATGGCACAACGCTTCCCATAAAGCGTTTGACGTTGTATGCATCTTAAATTGATGTAATATATCCTTTGGTAATGCCATCGACAAATTTGAGTAAGCTTTTCTTTCCAGGTTGAAAGATTCCTTTTCAGTATCATTCATTTTGTTGTATGGCTTTTCTTGACCAGCAAATTCACCCGTGGTAAACTTTGGGATTGTATAGCCATCCAACATTGGAGTCCAAACGGTGACATCCGTGACACCGATGTATGATTCATATCGGGTTTTCCAATTGTGAAAATCCTCAAACTTCATCAATTTAGGAACCTTATTGGTAGTTCCTATTTCATTATCATAGTTCAATAACGCTTGTACAGTTGACGACATCGCAGCAAAGGCCTGGAATGGATCCATGATAATTTTTCTTAAAAATTGTGCTAGCGGATTTGAAGCAGCGGACCAGAATTCTTCTAGCGGATCAGATGGTCCGCTGAGATAATTGTCGCGGAATGAAATGATACGCTGGAACTGCTACGGATCAGAATAAGAAGATTGCTTGAGCGGACCACAAGCAGCGGACAAAATTACTGATGAAGATATACTAGCGGACCACAAAACTCATTCGGCGGACCATAAAATTCATCCGGCGGACCACATCCGGATCAGTTTAAATCGAACACTTTTTCACAAAAATTGATGTTTCGACCGTGTAATCAGCCCAGAATTCAACCAAAACACTCCATGATCACTTTGAACGTAAAATATATGCAGAATCGACGTAAAACCGAGTAGAAATGGTCAAATTCTTACCCCAAACGTTGTGACTTTCTTCAAATCTCAAAAACCGAACTGTAGATCACAGCAAATGAGCAATCCTGCTCTGATTACACCGAAGGAGTTTACATCGTTGAAGCTCGGGAGAGGTTGGACAGACCTCTCCTCTCAACACAAATACAAATGACCAGAAATCTAAACGTTGCAATCTAGACTTCACCTATTTATAGGCAACCTTCTGCCCAACGGACCAACTAACCAACGTACCAGATGGTCCGGCGTACCATCTGGTCCGCTGGTAGTCTAGCCTAGTTTACAATCTATACAAATATTCGCAGATTAACGACCACACTAGGAACATGCTCTAACAGATTCCCCCTTGGACGTTACTGTCGAATGTAGGTGTTCATTTTCCAGCAATCGTCAACAGTCAGTCTGCTACATTTTGAAATCTTGAACTCTAGCAAACTTCCCTTGGACTGAATATCAGACATGCAGGAAACAGTTCGAATCTTGTACAATCTCCACAACCAACAAAGTTCCCCCTAGCTTCAAGCATAGCACATCCAATTGGAACTGGCATATATGATAATGGTTCACTTCATCAGTCGTTACCCAGAAACTTGTAAAAACATCCACGAACATCACTGCATGTTGACAACAATTCATAATCTTCACAAACTTGTAATACATTCCGATCTTTATGAAAACCAACACGATCAACATCTTCAATTACAGAAATTCCCCCTCAGCATTAAGTCTCTCCCAATATATCAGCAGTCAAAGAACATCACGTCAGTGCTCTCGGTAGATCAACACGAGAATCTCACGACTCAAGAAAGTATCAGGCATATGACAGAGAGTTCCAAACCATAACTGAAAACTTTGACATATCGGTTTGCACGAACATCAGAATACATCACCTTTCCATGAAGATCAAAAATTACCATCATCCCTGAAGTGATTGCTATTGAATATTCACATTTTCCGTTTTTCATCAAATAGAACTTTGAAATTTTCAAGGGTCTCAATTTTCCCCCTAAACATGTGATATATTCAATTCCCGATTCCAACCCAGCAAGCAATATGTTCTTCAGGTAGCTTGCAATGGAATCACATTATATCTTCAGTTTGTGTAGAAAGATAATCTCGTACAAACGTTCCAAAATAATCACACCCCAGTTTTTGAATCTCTGTCCATCACCAGAAACTTGTTTTTGAATATATGCCCATCATCAAAAACCGTGACTACCCACAAACATCTTTCAGAAATTCGACGACTAATTAATGATAAGCACTGGAATCTGGTAACTCTTGATTGTAAATTCACAGCTACCGAATCAAAGGTAAACCCGATAACTGATTTGTTCTTTAAAATCTCCATGACCCTTCCCCATTCTTGAAAACAACCCCCAGATGTTTATTACTGATTAACGGGGGTTCGAGGGCAGCGCCCCCGAGAAGCGGGGTCCAAGGGGCGGCAGCCCCTGGCGGGGTGCAAGGGGCAGAGCCCCTGGCTGGGGTCGTGCTGCCAGGTCAGCACGAAATTTTTTTTTCTGAACAAAATTGCTTCACTAAAAATGCATCAGAGATTTACGGCGGACAATAAGCTCCAACGTACCAAAATCTTCAACGGACCAATAAACAGCGGATCAATATCAGCGGACCAATATCATCGCCGGACCATTTGATACGGCGTACCATTTGGTTCAGCGGACCATTTGGTACGGCGGACCAAAAAATAACCGCTCCGGACCACGTTGAAGATTGTCTTCCAGACCAGTTGGTACTGCGGAAGAACACACTGGTACGACGGTTGAAGATTGCCGTGCGTACCACCCGCGGACCAGCAGCGGACCAGACCTCAAAAACGCAAAATTCTCAAATTTCACTCCAGATTCAAAATGTTGTCAAATTTCTTCAATCAACCACTACTGTTAGGTGCGAAAATGACTCAGGAAGGTTCGATTCACAAAAAATCGACCAAAAACTCAAGTAGTCTCACCTAATTTGATTTTTAACGTCTCAAAAACTTAAAAAACAAAAATGAGAGCTGGAAATTGAACCAACGGCTCTGATACCACTTGTAAAACACAGGAACGGTATTGCTAATGCATAACGATCATCAATTTGGTAAACACAAAGGTAAATAACACTTCTTTAATGCTCAACCTTTAGAGAGAGAAAGTAAACAGGTTTCACCTTACAAAAACACACAGTATAGAACTCAAACCTCACAACTACTCTCCTCTAAACGAGCAAAACCTTTTTATACTAATTCTGTCCAGCGGACCAACTAGCCAGCGTACCAGATGGTCCGGGCGTACCATCTGGTCCGCCCCTGGTCCGCTGAGACCAGATTACACAAAACATAATAATTACAAGACCTAACACTAGACACTATATATGCTTCTACATAGAGAAATCAAGGCTTGTGGTTATGTACACCTATGTTGCATGCACCTTTTTGAAAGATATATGGGATTCTTAAAAGATTATATAAGAAACCGAAATCGACCAGAGGGCAATATAGTTAATGTGGTTAATTTTTGAGTTTTTAGGGAATTTGTTAAAAAAAAAACTTGTACACATTTATTTGGGTTTTTAATTAAGTGATATTCCGAAAAAATCCTGGTTCACAATTGGTTTTGCCGCCACCCTCTCCAAATTTTTTTTCAGAATTCACCGCCACTTTACCTATTTCAAGCAAGAGAGCTTTCAATTCACGATTTCAAGCAAGAGATATTTGAATTCGGATAAGTCCTACGATTTATGTCGTAATCAGATGGTTCCTAATCGAAGTTCCTATTTATGCACTAATCGAAGCTTGAAGAATGCCCTAATCGAAGTTCCTTTTTCTTTTTCTTTCAGGATTCACTTTAACCATACGGACGGTTTCTATTTCTACCCTAACGAAGCTTGAAAGATGCCCTAATCGAACTTCGCTGCTCAAATATATTTCTGTCGTGTTTAGGTTAGTAGTACAGTTCCGATCTCTACCCTTTTGAGGTTCGATTCCGCATACTTGATTTTGGTTTAATTTTTGTTTACAATCATGAATGGTCTGCTTGGATTCCAAAAAGAGTGGATTTCTGGAGAGCTGTGAATAGCCGAGATCACCAAAACCAACCTATAGATGTCATGACTAATAATAATATAAACATTTGTGCTGTCCTTGAATCGCATGTCACTGCTACGAAGATTCAAAAGATTTGTAATAGAGTCTTTAGGGGTTGGGAATGGATCTCAAATGGTACCCATTGCCCCAACTGTACTATCATTTAGCAGTTTTTCTCTACTGTGTTTAGCTCTAGTAAATCTTGATTATTGCATCATGAATACTAAAGGATTATCTTTATTCAAAATATTTACATATGTAAAGATCATTGGTCCTTAATTTTGATAACTCGTCGTCAAAACACACATTTCAATGAATCCATAATCGACCCGATTAGATATGGAAATAATAAAGAGAGTTATGCGATCACGGAGTTAATCGAAGAGGTTATTGGAAAGACGATAAAGTGGGAAAAGATTGGCGTAAGTTTTTTCTTAGTTTTTAACAGTTTGTTTATTTCTATTCTTGATTAATCTATTATTATTTCAATATATATAGTGTTATCAACAAAATGATGCGTGGTCTTGCAGATGTTATGTATTGAAGGCTATGCATCAGTTTGTGATTCAATTCCATGAACATATTGTAAGTATATTTAGATATTAAACTTTTATATGCTAAATTAGATAGGATATATATTGAAATATAATCTAAATGATTTTATATGCTTATCTTCGTTAGATGAGAATAGGTTCTAAGCCTCTTCATCAAGATGATATTGGCGCGCTGGTAGAGTCTGTGTTATCTGCTTTATAAGGATGTTTAAGGTTTGAATCTGAATGAAGAAATAATAGTTTATTTCACTCTTGATATTTGGTTTTAAACATTGTTTTATATTGTGTTTTTGCTTTTCAAGACTGATTTAATATGTGGTTGTATTTTGTTTTGGACCTTATTGTATTTGATTGGTGCAATTATATTTTAGAGTAATGTGTCAAAAGGATTGGTTTTTTTTTTTTTTGGTTTTCTGTAAGTTGTAAGTTGGTTTATATGATAGTTTGCTCGGCTAAGAGGAGTAATTTGAATAGGGGTAATGTTCTGGTCATTTACTCATTTATATGCTGGTAATTTATTAAATCAATAATAAGTAAAATTCTATTTTTCCTAAAAAATTAAGGAAAATTGGAATTAAATAATCCAAGTTATTGGGTATTGGCGGATAATAATCCGAGTTCCAATATTGGCCTACAATAATCCCAATTATTTGGGTCTTGGAATTCATTGGACCGCCGTTAATTTTTCACTAACTCCGCTAGTACTTGCTGACATGGCAGGTGATGTGGCATCATTTTTGCTGACGTGGCAGGTGATGTTGCATCATGCTTGCTGACGTGGCATGTGCCACGTCAGCACACAACTAACGAAGTTAGTGAAAAATAAACGGCGGCCCAATGAATTCCAAGACCCAAATAATTGGGATTATTGTAGGCCAATATTGGAACTCGGATTATTATCCGCCAATACCCAATAACTTGGATTATTTAATTCCAATTCTTTTTTTTCCCTAAAATTAAATTGACCACCCTAAATTCCAAAAAAAACAAATAAAAATTCAAATAACCGCTGTTTAAAAAAGATAATAAACTAACCGCTTAAAAAATAAAAAACAACGGTCTTCCTAGAATTTAAAATAATTCCTAATTATTTGTTTTAAACAACGCACTGTTTTAAACAATGCCATTTAATTTGATTTTGAAACTATTTTAAACAACAGTCAAGAACCGTTGTTTATAATGTAATTTTTGTACTAGTAAATGATCTTATCAATCTTGCTCCATGACTTTGTACTTGAAATTTGGTCACATGGAGTTTGTTGCTTTCTTTAATTCTTAGGAATATACTGCTAAATGTAAACACTTTCTTTCACTTCATTTATCAGTTCTATTTTTTTTTTTAAATTGAATTCGTATTCATTTATTCTCTTGACAGTCGATGTGCCATTAATCAACAAGAAAGCGTGAGTGTCGGTAAATGAAATTATATAAACTACTCACATGGTAATTAAACAACCTACTTTAAGGTGCTCTTTTTGTGAAGCATTAGAACATGTAACATTATTAGGTTTGCTACAAATAGAATTATTACATTGTACAACAATTAATTCTTCAATTTTAGGAAAATTGGCCTATATTAATCCCAGTTATTACCTATTGGCCAATAATAATCCCAGTTATGGTTTTTCCCTACAATAATCCCATTTTTTTATAATTAAATGCCACGTAGGATCCTACTAGGACGTCCAGTCAGCAAAAATTTAACACCGTTAGTCACAACTTAACAGCGGATCAATACAAGCCAACATGTGAATAAATGGGATTATTGTAGGGAAAAACCATAACTGTGATTATTATCGGCCAATAGGTAGTAACTGGGATTAATGTAGGCCAATTTTCCTCAATTTTATAGGGAGAAATTGGATTTCAATTTTATAGGGAGAAATTGTGTCGATTTTGGGTTCTATGCTGTTTTAGTTTCTGATTGTCTTTTTTTTGTTCTATACTATTTTGGTTGACAGAAATGACTGTTATGATATTATATTAATTTCTTACCTGCATCTCTTACCACCACCACCACCGCCAAATACCCCTGCAGGAAAAGGACACGGCAAACATGCCCATGGTCACCAGGTATTCACATATTCTAAATACTCTTACAATAAGTACCTTCTATGTTACATAGGTACAAATCTTCCACCTCCATCAATTAGTACCACATAAAAACTTTGATCAAAATTATATAGAACTCTACCTATTATTACTCCACTAGAAGAAAACAACTCATTAATGTTACCAATTATTACATAGGCAGTTAGGCACAATTCTTCCACCTCCATCAATTAGTACCACAGCAAAACTTAGATCAAAATGTGTCCATTAGGAGCATTAAGGAGTGCTAAAAGGATAAAGGAAAAAGAGTAGTAGCAGGGAAGTTGACTTAACCCACCTAGGTACTACGTAAATAAGGTGGCAACAATATTTTATAAATTTAACAGTAGGCATAGACTAGGTATAAAAAATGGATCTACAACTTTCATTTTGTACTTCTAATTGAAGTATGATGAATCAATATCTAATTACATGTTTATTAGTTTATATTTAGTTCAGTGTATATTCACTTTTTTGTAATAGCCATCTGGGTCAAGAAATGTAATGACATCTACTTACACGCCCATATACAATACATATCACTTTATGGTAACATGTCGGTGGCCCGCCGCAACGCGCGGGCGGGTCACCAACTCGTATATATACAACAGGGGAAGGATCTTGCAAAAACACCCATTTTTGTGAGAACTGTGTAAACAAAGCTAAAAACCAACATAACTTTTTCATACGTTAATTTTTTTTTAAAAAAAAAAATTGCACCAAAAGTCTTAAAATTATGTTATCTTTAATCCTATAAAAATTAAAAAGAAAAATTAACGTTTTTTTTTGTGTGGTGCACATGTGCATCACAAAAAACTCATAATTTTAGTATGAGTTAACTTTTTTCTAAGTCGCAGCATATGTATATATTTCCACCATTTTTTGCGTATTTTATTAAATGATGCACATGTGCATCACACCATCATTTTTTTTTGCGTTTTTATTGAATGATGCACATGTGCATCACAACAAAAAACCCTCATACATATGGTATACATTAATAGGTTTAAAAGAAATTGCACCCTAAATCTTATAGTTGTGTTATATTTTAGACTTAAAGAAAAAAATAGCATTTTATAACTTTTTTAATTATATGATGCACATGTGCACCATGTATCATTATCATTAGTACCATTAATGTTTTAGTGTTTTTAACACGTTTTTAACATAAAGGGTGTTTTCGCATGATAATTCGTTTTTGTGCAGTACTAATGATAATGGTGCACATGCGCATCACACGAAAATATTTTGCTCCAAAATTAAAGATAACGTAATTCTAAGACTTTTGGCGCAAATTTTATGAAAAATCATTAACGTATGAAAAAGTTATATGGGTTTTAATATATGTTTTCGTGGTTTATCACCACTCTCAGAAAATGTGGCATTTGCGTCCTCTGAATGTAGAAGATAGCCCCGAATACGGTAAGTAATCATTTAAATGACTGAAACTTAAATGCTTTAATGTGGAATTCACGTCTCTGATTTAGTTATTTTTCTTGAACAGGGGAAGAAGATTTTAGTCTGTTTACTTTGGTGATCTATCACCTAGGGTAATTTGTGAGCCTCAATGGTCGGATACAATACATTGATGGGAGGGTTCGCTACTTCGACGAGGTGGACATTATCTCCTTCTCGTTCGATGACCTAAGTCAAATGGTGTCTGACGTAAGTTATGACTTGAATGATTTCGACCCCTACCTGAGGATCCCATGGTTGTCTCTGGATTATGGACCGGTTCCATTCACTGATGATCCGATGGATGTTAGGGTCTTGGCCCTTCACATCAAGGACGAGGAGGTCATATCCATCTACCTCAATGGAGATGTGGAGGTGTCTTCCTCCTCCTCCTTCTCCCCCTTTGAAGGTAGCTACCCATGGAAAACATGCCGCTATGACGATTCGGCAATTCCTCTAGTGGGAGCATGTTTTAAGTTTATGTTGTTATTTTAGTTATATATATTTGCAACTAATTAACGGATATAACATCTTTTGGATTATAAATATAATTAATTGTTTATGTGTATGCATCAGATGTGTGTTTTGACTCTTCTTCGTGAAGAATTCTAGTTCATCCGGTTGTCTTCTACATATATTAGGTTGTGTGACTAAATATTAGTGTATAAAGAATTGTATTCAACCAGAATGATTTTAGATTCACTCGATAATTAGTTTAAATACATGGGAATATTCTATAGACTACAAATATAAATAACTACTTTGGTTATTTATAGTATATATAGTTCATCCTGAACAACTCTAGTTTATCCGCTTCATCCTGAAGAACTCTAGTTCATCCTGTTCTATTACTGAATAAATCTTAATCCCGAAGAACTCTTAGTTCATCCGGTTCTATTACTGAATAACTCTTTATAATCCTGAAGAACTCTAGTTCATCTTCTCTCAATCCTAATGAACGCAGTGGGTAATATTGACTTTCTTCGATTAACTTTGACTTGTTAATTTGATTACCAGAAAGTCAAAACATTCAACAGGATATGCATTAGATGTTTGTTTTGACTCTTATTCCTGAAGAATTCTAGTTCATCCGGTTTTCTTCTACATATATTAGGTTGTGTGACTAAATATTAGTGTATAAAGATTTGTATTCAACCAGAATGATTTTAGATTCACTAGATAATGGGTTTAAATACATAGGAATATCCTATAGACTATGAACA
>JBCNJP010013241.1:0-12624 GCA_039602395.1 Deinandra increscens subsp. villosa
CATAACACATATGGACGAGTTTGGTGATCAACCAAAGGTCGTGGACGTATTCGGCCTAGTTAAGCATTAGTTACTAAGTTAACACTTATAACGTAACTAACGGAGATTGTCTAACGGAAGTTAACCTTGGAATTCTCGGATGTCACAGTGACTCTATCAAAACAGTCAGTCACACAATCCAATCATTCATCCCACACAACTCGTCAGTATAAGCCATAATTTTACATTTCAACTCTTCTCAATATTCATAGCCTTGCCTACAGTTTCCACTGCAAAAAATAAATCGGGACGAAATTTCTCTAAGTAGGGGAGACTGTAACCATCCGGAATTTTAAAATTAATAAAAGATTTTGGGTTACCATTTAATTATGTTATTTATTCAATTCTTTTAATGACAAATCGCTTTGATAAATTATAAACTTTAAATGACTACATATTATGCTAGTTTATTTCTCAAAGTGTCACATTAAAGAAAGTTTTATAAAACATGTCAAGAAAATATATGAATATACATCTACATCTATATCTATCTATCTATATCTATCTATATCTATCTATCTATATATCTATATATATATATTACATTATATAAAAGAAAAGATGGATGCTGAGGTGGCATCACCACATTCATCCTCAGCATCATTTTCCCGCCTAAATCACCCCTCCTTATTTTACACGCGAATCCTACATAATACCCGACCCATTACATGATCTGTATGAGCTAAAAAGTAAAAGCCCTAAAGACAGCATTTCAATCCAACGATTGCTCCCAAACTTCCTCTGCATCCATCATCTTCATCGATTCATCTCTCATCAATCACCTTCAATCTCATCAATCATCTACTGCAATCAAAATTCAGACAGAATCGATCCATCGATTTAGGTAACCCCACTTCTTCCAACCTGGTTTTTCTGCGATTACGAGCATCAAAAACTTGTGCATTCTCAACCTAACTTGGTGATTTCAAATCAATGGGTATGATTTTTAATCCATCTCTGTAAACATACATCTTTTTTTTTTAAATCGTTTCATCGACTTGACTGCAATGCATTTTTTTAAAATAGGGTTCTTCGCCTATGTTTGGGATTGCTTATCCAAACAGTTCGGATCCATCGAATAGGAATTAATTTTTGGATTTATCAACTGGAGACCTACAAGTCCACCCAGACACAGAACCGTCCTTCAATTTGGTATGTTCTTAATCAATTTTTGGATTTATCTATTGTGGTTTCAATTTTAGTTTATTTTTTTTTTCAGTGACCAGATTGTTGTGCTAACTTTCAATGCTTATGTTTGTCTATTCATAATTTGGATTTCCTTACTTTCTAGAAACTTGAATTGAGAAAAAAAACATTCACTCTTATCATAAACTTGAATTGGATAAACTCACTGGATAAGCTTATTGTTTTATGTAATTCATATTTTTTGTGCGCATTTTAACAATATGATGTCACGGTTATCATAAATTTACTTTTAACGTAATGTGAGTGCTTTTTTATGAAACTATAAAAATGTTTGGATCAATCTTTGATAGAATCTTTTTTATATGTGCATCAAGATCAAAGTCATTTTATATCTACTGCCACAATAAAACAATAGCATTTTTCACATCTTTTTATCTATTCTTTCTTTTTCAACTTAATGATTAAGAGTAAATTTCAGTTCATATATATTGAAGTATTAGAGAAAAAAAGTTGTTTATGATTAATCATTTGTATAGATACGATGCATGTAGTTGTATTTTAATGATCTAAACTGTTTTTAAGTGTTTTTTGGTTATTATGTTGCAAAGTATACATATGCATTGCTGAAGTAGCATAAGATTGGTTTGGGAACATATTATTAAAACCAGTCAACCAAATATAATCAATGCATCAATTGGTATATTTCTTATCAATAGGTTTCTCATTGACAGAAATTGTAGTGATCTTACATAAAAGACTTCATTTGTTTAGCATTTTGAATATATTCATCATTAGTATGCATATATCATCATACATTTACAGTTTCATATACCCCTAATTAAAATGCTATTACGTCTTTTGTGTTGACTGATTCGGGATATATTTGTTAATTTTGATGAATTTTTGTAATTGTTCTTCTATTCTTTTTGTTTCAGCATAGATCATGTGATTGGTGAGCATTCATAATTTGTAAAAAGATTGGAAGTGGATCTTTATGATAACATTATCCGGGTAAGTTATCATTTCTTCACCATAATTCAATCTATGTTTTCTTTCATTTTGTTGACAACTTATGCTTCCACACTGAGTTAAATAAATGTAAACGTTATGCAAATATCCATTTTCTTAAAATAAAAGAAATATAAGTTTTGTTATGTTTTCTCCATAAAATGTATAACCATGTAGAAGTCAAATGGGTCAAACATGCTAAAGTAGCCCAAAGTTCAATTTTTATGTGAAGTGTAAATAGCGATGCATATTTACATGAACTTTAAATTCAACAATCGGAAGTTCAAAAAAAACAACAATCGGAAGATACAACCACATTACCTACTTAGAAAGCTTAGAAAAAAAGGCAAAAACAACATTTATATGGTACACACCAAGTTATCCACTTAGAATGCTTTGTAAAGTAATCTGATTAGAGTATATATATCCTATAATGTGAATAAGTATCTTTTACATCAAAGTTAATATATGTTTAGGATTCATTTAATATTGGAGAAGTTACATTCACCAATCTGAACATCAATTAATCAGGGTAATATAAAAATCAGTTTGCATTAAGAAACAACTTTGAAGAATTGAAAATGATTAAAGAACATCCCTAATAGGTTAGTCATAATCCTATAGTTAAGGGTGAAGTACTTATCATTCATGTCTATTGCTTTCTTTTATTTTATTTATTTACCATATGTGTACCGGTATATGAAACTCTATCTTATATATACTTCGACCATTTGTTTATGGTAATATTGTTTTTTATGTATACAAAACAGTTTGGAACAATGTATACATGTTAGGGTTATTCGAGGACACAATGATGACATTGTAGAAAAGAGGATTTCTCTGCCTCACTTTGTTGATAGTTACTGATTTTGCGTACTAGGTACCCTTTTGTGTTTAATTTTTCTTTTTCTTTCTAGGAATGAAGTTTAATAAATTCCTGCTTTCAATCTTTCACATTTCCCATTCAGACTATGCAGATGCTTAATTATGCGGGTCGGTACTAAGTTTTGAGGATTTACTCTCGATGTTGGTTATTGTATAAGGTTTTATCTTGCTTATTTTCTTAAGTTAAAGTAAAACATTAAGTGGTTAATAGATATGTTCAAAAGTATCCTTTGGAGGTTAATTCCTATTCGTAACATTGGGTAATTGGTGTTAATAGATTTGTTTAAAAGTATCCCTTACAAGTTAATTCCTATTTGTCCAATGTTGGGTAATTGGTTTTTCAAAACTGATTTGTTGTCATTTTAAGTTGTTAATAGATTTTAGAAAGTCGAATTGTGTCTTTTTAAAAATGGTATATAAGTCTGTATTTTCAAATTTGTAACTTTTTTCATTCTCCAATGTTATTTTTTTTTACTTTAATTCCAGTTATCCAATTACATTTACCATGCTTTAGTTATGGTTAGCTTTATGTTGCATTATCAAAGGTTAAGAGCATGGATGGACTAAAACTTCTCATATTGGATGAAGACGGAAAAGTGACAAACAAAACATCAAATGTTGTTTATAAGTCTGTATTTTCAAGTTTGTAATTTTTTTATATTGTCGAATGTTCATTTTTCTCTTTAATTCCAATTCTCGAATTACATGTATTATAATATTTTAAATTTTGGATTCATTTTTTTTAAAATCCACCCGTGCGTCACACGGGTATCAAAAACTAGTATATATATATATACGCACACATATATAAAGATTTGATATAAGTTAATATAACTTTTGTTCAAATATAATACGCGTAGCATATTTTAGGTGTAATGACTTTAAATTTTATGAAAATGACAATTTTGGTTCATTTTGTTAAAGAGACATTCAAAGATTTTTTTTTAAAAGATCTAAAAAAAAGGGGGTTTGTTAAAGTCTTATTTGAGTTTTTATTTAACAACTATTTGTATAAAATATTTGTATAAAATAGAAAAGAAAACTACTTTTTTTCCTGGCCTTCCCGCTTTTCCGGCGACCACCACCGGCGACTCACCGGAGAGCCTTCAAAACGACCGGAAAAGGTGATTTTCACCATCATTAAAATTGGAAACGCCTCAATCATGAGTCTTAAACATCATAACGAGGCTTTAATCACGAATTCATCACATATTAAACTCGTTTAATGATTTACTTGAAACCGATCGGAAGCTAAGGACTGATTTCACCCTATTTAAGCTCGATTTCGACCACTAACCAGTGCCAAAATCATCCCCCACTGATTCCACATCCAAAACTCTCTGAAAAACCTACTATTTTGAGCTTCGCCGCCGCTGCCGCAGCTTCGGCGAACCTCCACAAATCCTTTTTCCGGCACGATCGAGGTACATATTTTACACTAATACGCTCGGTTTTCATTACTGATCAAAAGCCCCATGTTGATTTTTGGGTTCCTTTACATTTACACGTCCGATTTTGCAATCCATGTTTTAGGGTTTTCGTGTAAGAACTTGGGGAAGATGAAGATGACCGGTACTAAATAGATTTAAAAAGTTCGTTCAGAATGTAAAACAAAGTTACGTGTAGCCTAGTTGGTTAGACGTCGGGTTTGGGAACCAAAGGTCGTGGGTTCGAGAACCGCAGACCCCGTTTTCTTCCTTTTTCCGCCATTTCCTTGTTTTAAGCAATCTAAAACCTTTAAAAATGTTCTATTATTCCATAAAATTTCAAGGATAATTTATAAATCTTCTAAACCCACCTAAACCTTAAAAACAACATTGTTCTTTATAAAAAAAATTTACTTATATAAATTTCAATCAATCATTTTTTTTAACAAATCAAATACGCAAAGATTAACTATTTTAAACACTTCTTTTAAAACTTATATAACTATTGTAATTATTCATTTTCTCATTTTATTTAACTCTTTAACATATCAAACATTGCACCATCACTTATTACTAATTGTAGATAACCAATCGTTTATATAAATTTATGGTCATTGTTAAGATGATTTATGAAATGAAACGTTGTTTTGATTCTAGAATTTTTATATCGTTAAAGCTTTACTAGAAATATTCATTTTAATGAATAATCCTAGGCGGTTTGACTTTCTCGTTTATTTAAAGTACTTTACGTCTTATATATATTTTTTAAAAACCCTATAGTATTTTATAAATGTAGTTAAGGTTTACTTGTCAAAAGGTTAAATAAACTAGATATCATCTTCCCCAAATTCATCGAGTCCATCGAAACACTAGATGTATAGAAAGACTTTATTTTACCTCATGAGGTTAATCAACTTGTTATTCGTCTAGGACGTCATCTAAGGCTTTCCTTTATACAAGCTAGCATTTCGTTTAATCTAAGGTAAGTTCATAGCCCATTTTTCTTTAAAATTTCCAAAACCGTTTTTTGGATGGAAAACACGCATAAACTACCTTCATCGTTATTTTTTAAGCAAGTCACATACGTTGTCATGAATATCATCGTGAAACTTTGGGAAACTTTATTCGTCCAAACATTAATCCTTATCATGCAAAGTCAAATACGGTTAAATAGATTTACTTGTATACATATGTGTTATATATGCTTTGCCATGCTTATTAGTGTATGCTATTTGGGAAACTTTATGCTTAAGGCTCTGGAGCATCAAACGTTAGGTTCCTTGCGAAGAACTGAACATGATGACGTTGAGGTGTTTGCAAGGGACTAAACGTGTTCCCAACGCTGATATTCCTTGCGAGGAATTGAACACGTGGATAAACATTCTTACCGATTGTTGGTTTACGAACCATCAATCAGGCGTCTTGTTATATTGATGAATATTTGTTTATGTGATGAATATGTATGTATGTAAATAAACTTATACCTGTTTGCTCATTTAACAATATGACTTTGAAAAACTTATCAAATGTTTTCTATAACTGTTTTTTATTAAACCTATGACTCACCAACTATGTAGATAGTTGACCATTTTTGCGTGTTTTTCGGGTTATGGGAAACAAGCATATTTATAGCTAGGAAGCTTTTGGACCTAGTTAAGTTTATGTTATCTTTTAAGTATTTTCCTTGTAATAGACATTTAATTTTTGGATTATTAATAAAATATGGTATCCCTTTTTATATCCTTGTGCCTCTATACTCTTTTCGTGACACCTCAATGTTTCCGCCATCGATCGGGGTGTTACATAATAGAAGACAGTTTAAGAAAAATATTTGATAAGGTTTTGCAAAGAAACCTCTATGATTATTATGCTCGTGAGACTTACAAGTGTTCAATTCCCTCAAAGGAATATCATCAATTGCTCACAAGACTTCCGTACAGGTCCCTAGAATACGGTATGATGTAGATGAATACAAGAAATTTATTTAACACTACTTGACTTACTTAGTGATAATAAATTATTGAAAAAGGTTTCCACAAAGTCATACATGAATAAACATTTACACACACATATTCAACACATAAACAGATATTCATCACATAAGCATATATTCATCACATTAACAGGACGCCTGATTGATGGTTCGCAAACCAACAATTGGTAAGAATGATTGTCCACATGTTCAATTCCTCGCAAGGAATCTCAGCGTTGTGACCACGTTCAGTCCCTCGCAAGAACCTTAACGCCATCATGTTCAGTTCTTCGCAACGAACCTCACGTTTGATGCTCCGGAGCCTTAAGAATAATGTTTCCCAATACCATGCAATATCAAGCATAGCAAAGTATATATTCACACGATATCACACATATACATACAAATAAATGTATTCAGCAGTATTTGACTTTGCATAGAAAGTATGAATGTTTGAATGAATAAAGTTTCACAATGATTCATGATGATAAGCATGATAAATAATATGATTTACTTGAAAATAAAGTAATGATAATTGAAAATGTTTTTGCGTGTTTTCCACCCCAAAATGGTTTGGAAAATAAGTAGAAAAAGGGGAATTGACTCACCTTAGATTTCTTGACTACTAGCTTGATCTAACGAGGATGATTCAGTTATGAAGATGTCCTAAAACGAGTAGCGAGTTTGATTATGCTAAAGTTACGAGAACGGACTAGTGATTTCTAGAACATCTAGGGTTTTGATGGACAGGGAAAATGAATAACATTGAACTTTAAATAATTATTGAGTAAAATTTGTTTAAACATCAATAGACAAATAAGAAAAGAAAAATAAAGATTTCTATAAATATATTAGAATATTTATTGTAATGACGTTTCGATTTCACATATTAATATCCAGTAATTAAAAGTTAACAATAAATACTTACGAATGTATAATGATATGTTTTTATATTTGTTCACTAGGTTTGTTACCCGTGTGTTACACGGGGTACATGTAATCAATCTAGGATAATCATGAGAGGTAAAAGATGATATATCCGTTAACAAAGCCTGTAAAGAATAGAGACGAATTGGGAGGGGTACAGAAATTCTCAAGCTCCGTCACTGTGTTACATGAATCACTTTGGCATATGTTAAATTCTTTCCCTCAGAACCATAAAAAATAAGCCTGCTTCCTTTAATAAAAACAAAATTATAAAAAGGTATGCCAACATTCATATATAACTTGTAATCCATTGTAAACAATAATTAGTTGGTAGTAATATGTTCGAATGACAGTTACAAAGAGAAAACTCCTTGATTCTTACAAATAGGACAATTAAAACACAATCAAGAACAAAAAGAAGTAACTAATCGACAAAGCATTGGGCTCCAAGTATGCCTAAATTATTTCATTTTAAATACCTATCGATTTTGTTCCCAAGTAAACTTTTTACTATGTCATTTTAAAATCAAGCTCCAGATACACTCTGAGTATCAAAACATGAAGAACTGCAATAAAGACAAGATTAAATCAACACCAAAACTTAGCAAAAGTGTTCAGAATTATGCTATATCAGATTAGTAAATTACCTGGTATGGCTTCTCGATCATTGGTGACTAAGGCCGCTCATTTGTTCACAAGCAACTTTCGATCACCGGTTCAAAGCAAACTGTGTAAAATATATACAAGAGAAACATGAATATTCACAAAAGTTTCACTACTTTGGCCTTACTTGTTTAAATATACTCGACACAAACATTTTGATTAAAATATGACAGCAGAACTTAAACTATAGTTAGGAAGAATGATGTAAGAAATTAACCAACGTGAACTTAATGCGAAATAAATATGTAATCTCTCGCATAATCAAAAAATGATATTTATGTGTTGCTAGAGGTAGCTATATCCTGCAACAGAGAATATATACAATATAAAGTTAGATCACATTCTAACTTGAGTCAGGTCACTTTGGCCTAAGAACATTAATCTTATGGAACAAATATAAAATATATTTGCAAGACCATACAAGATATAGCTCATATTTGGATCATAGTCTTTGCAAGTGTTTTTTAAGCCATATGAACAACATGATTTTGTGATCGAACTACCTGGAGAATTGCATCTGAAAGAATCCCATAAAGTGACTAATAAAAAGCATGAGCAATTAAGCATGTGTTCAAAAAAAATAAAGAAATAATAACGTTAGTTAACATAATTTTGGTCCCTTTTTGTATGAGTGTTAAATTTATCTAAAATACACGTACCTGTTGATTTTCTTTAAGATAATAACAGGTGAAGTTAAAAGACAATTAAAAGGAATAAAAAGATTCCCACTTTGGAGACATTACCTATAAAAATTTATAGTTTTACCAAGATGGCAACACCAAAAAGTCAAGAAACTCTGACAGTAACTCATACAGTGTTGGCAGCCTTATAAATCTCATATTCCAAAGTTTGTCCACTTGGAAAGTTAAGCCATGATCTCAATTAGCTAAGGTATGTCACGTCCTGTGTTGAAAGTTATCTACTTGTATTCCATTTTAGCTACTGCTGAATCCTTTGAATCTTAAAAATTGTAAATGTGACATAAAATTAGATCCAACAAAAATCAATCAAATGTAACAAAAAGCAATGCAGTCAACCCTGCAGCCCATGTAGAGGTCTATAATAAAATACATGCCTGCACCTCAATATATGGATAATTATGAATTCCTTTTGGATGAATATCATCCACAACAAAACACACACAACATAACAAAATCAAGAACCAAAATAAATACAAAATATGTGAATCTTAATATAACCATATCACGTGTTGTGCCCAAAAAGTTGCTATTAGAATTGACTATCGAAAATCCCTATACAATCGATAGGTGAAGGTAGAAACTAATTTTATAACATTTTAGAATAATTACCTTTACCTTTACATGCTACAACCTAAATGTGAAAATTTACAAAGTGTACCAAATTCAAATTGGAATTGATGTGTTTGGAATAATTACCTTTACCTTTACAACCACTTTTTCTTCTAACAAAGTATAAATAGATTTTAAAACTTTTAACAAACAGAGCTTTCTTGCATAATCATATTTTTGAGGTTTTCAAACATTTGATGACATGTTTTTAGGTGGACCACAGGGTTAACTGCTAGACTTGAATCCGGTTTGGGTTTCATACCTTTTTAATAACAAATGTGAGAACTGGTTGTGCTATTTTCTTCTGTAACTGACCAAGACAATTTTGTCATTGGGATCTTATCATACAGGGGTCTCTTGGTTCATAGAGATGTTAACTACAAACTTCACCAACATTAAATTTGCAACTAAGAACTATAAGAACCAATGGAACTGAAAAATAAAGTGCATATTTAGGTAAGAACCATACCTTATCTGAATATGTTTGCTTAGAAACCATCTTTCAGAATTAAGCCTCATTCTTAAAATTAATCACAAGAAATTTGAAATTTGCATCAAATAAATGAAAGGACATAATTAAAAATATATATAAAAACTAACTCATATAAGTATTGAGCTGCTTAACAAAGCTATGAAATTTTGGGCTTGAAGTATCTTGGCAGAAGATTGGTAGAGAAAACATGTGGATCTACTACAACAAAGCTTTGAGCCTTTGACCTCCTCTGCTCCACAAATTCATGTGCAAATAAGCTTTGAGCCTTTGACCTCCTCTGCTCAACAAAGCATTAGCCAAAGCTTGTAATTTAGTATGTAGATTCCAACTACTGCCATAAATAATGACCATGTCTGCACTGGCTAGGTTAATACCAAGACCACCAGCTCAAGTAGACAATAAAAGGCAAAATGTAAAAGAGCTAATTGTATTGAACCTATACATTTAAACTTGTCTTCCATTACCACTAACGTTTCCATCAATCTACTCATATAGCCATTTCTGAAGAAGGTTTAAAGATCACATCAAAGTCAAAAATAAAACTCAAACTTGTTTACCATTCATACTTTGTTATTGCAATAATATTTCAACAAATCTAACATATGCTGAAATTGTGTATATATTAAAACTTCATCTCAAGGTTTTAATTTTCAAGAAGTATCCAATAATTGTCTAACAGATAGACCATGAAATTAAGGAGTTCAACTAACCTGATTCGATGATGAAGAACGTAGTAGGGCTCACAGAGTTAGAAGATTTCAAATACAGTTTGGGGGTCACGAAGATAGCTATTTATAACATTCTGATCCAGCAATTTCTACTTTAGGGCTAGATGAAACTGAAGGCGTCGATTGAACTACGAAATTGAATGCTTAGGTTGAGATTCCACTCAAGGGCTTGAAGAAATTGAATGCTGAAAGAGTGAAAGTAGAAAGGAAATTCAATCGACCCACCATTTACTGCGACCAGGGTAGAAGAAGAAGGGCTTGTAAAGAAGGAGCGCGGCAAACGAAGGCTGGAGATATGTTCGGGGATTGACACGTGGCGTAAAAGATGTTCACTTATTAAAATAGTGGATATTTGGGATAAAGTAAATTCTACAAAAACATATTTTCTATTGAAAATTATAGAAGCTTATAGGTGATTATTTCAAAACTATTATCATCTCAGGGTTTATATTTATTTTGTTTAGAAATTTGATAAAATCTCCGATTTTATCCGCGATAAAACATGAACAATTTGTATGACAAAAACCTTGTAAATTCTTGGATTCAATACCATGATTTATTAGCTCGACGAACATTTCAAAAATAAATATAATTTCCGCTTATTTGAGAAAATGGTGTATCAAAGTCTATAATATATATATATATATATATACATATATATACATATAATTTATTTATTTAGTTTAAATGATTAAAACGACTACGAAACTTAGAAATATGAGGTTTCTAGCTATTATAACGTAAAATATATATATATATATATATATATATATATATATATATATATATATATATATAGGGTGAGGTTCATTGTAGACACTTTCGCATGTGAAATAGCTCTTTTTCACATGTGAAAGTTTCTAATTAATGAGAAAAAAGAAAAAAAGAAAAAAGAAAATTAATCACAACCATTAGATCAAGAGATCTAGTGGTGAAAAAGGGTGTCTACCTGTCTACACTTATGGGGGTGTCTACAATGAACTTTTCACTATATATATATATATATATATATATATATATATATATATATATATAGTGAAAAGTTCATTGTAGACACCCCCATAAGTGTAGACAGGTAGACACCCTTTTTCACCACTAGATCTCTTGATCTAATGGTTGTGATTAATTTTCTTTTTTCTTTTTTTCTTTTTCTCATTAATTAGAAACTTTCACATGTGAAAAAGAGCTATTTCACATGCGAAAGTGTCTACAATGAACCTCACATATAGGTGAGGTTCATTGTAGACACTTTCGCATGTGAAATAGCTCTTTTTCACATGTGAAAGTTTTTAATTAATGAGAAAAAAGAAAAAAAGAAAAAAGAAAATTAATCACAACCATTAGATCAAGAGATCTAATGGTGAAAAAGGGTGTCTACCTGTCTACATGACTTATGGGGGTGTCTACAATGAACTTTTCAATATATATATATATATATATATATATATATATATATATATATATATATATATATATATATATATCTACATGCCGTTCAAGTGTTCTAAAATGGTTTTAGATCAAATATATAGAAATATGAGGTTTCTAGCAATGGTCATCTTCTCCACCCCAAAAACCTAAACGTCTCGACCACCATTGACGTTCCAGAAATCATTTGGTTCATAACGGAAGCATACGACTAAGCGAACGAGAGGAGTTTTAAGGTTTGTATCACGTAATGAAACAGAATTAGAAACTGAAACTCGACGGTAATGATGGTGCGTACGGATGGTGGCTCGATCCAACCCCGTGCTGACCTCGGTTTCTCATCACCGATGTTGGTGCTTGCTCGGTGATATCAAGTGTCGAGCAACAGCTTCAAGATGGTCGAAGAATGATTATATAGGAATAACAGATCAAAGAAGATGATCGGCGAAAGTGATGTCGGTTTTCTAGCGGGTCTCTGGTGAGTTTTAGATGGTGGTGATGCTTCTCGATTCTGAGGTGGTTTTAGGATAGTGAATGTAGGGGTGATTATCCGAGTTAATGATGCTATTTATGTGGAGTAATAGTGATTGAATTTCCA
>JBCNJP010013242.1:0-12623 GCA_039602395.1 Deinandra increscens subsp. villosa
AAATATATTGGGCTTTTAGTAACTCAAGCTAAAGTAAAAAAATATTGGACTTTTAGTGACTAAAGTTAGAGTAAATAAAGACTTATAGCGATCGTTCCGATAGTGACACTTTTTATTTGAGATAGAGAAAGTATTTAGTATTTTAATGACTGTTTTTTTTTTTTTACTTTTTTAGTCACTAAAAGTCTTTTATCTTGTAGTGTGATCTCTTTATACCGTGATCCGCTAAGTGTCACTAATGTTTTGGATAAGTTGAGAAGAAAGTTTCTTTGGAGTGGTGATAGATAAACAAAAAATTAATTGGGTATCGTAGTCGGTTATAACTCGATCCAAAGAGAATGTGGGGCTTTAAATTATCCCTCTTAAAGCGGCAAATGCTAGCCTTTCAACTAGGTGGTGGTGGTGGTGGAGGTTTCACATGGAAGGAGAGCCTCGTTGGAGGTAAGTAATTATTTCTTTGCATCATCATCCTACTGTGTAATGGGGAATTCCAACTAATGGTAAAATGGGAGGATGTTGGAAGGCTATATTCAAGTCAAGCAGGACCTCACCAAATTTAATGTGGACATTGAAAGAACAATTTCAGAGGTTGTGGTGAAATTTCAAAGGTTGTGGTGAAAAGGAAGGCTCCCTCGCCGTGGGTTAGATTTCGCTTGGAGGTGGCCAACTTGGAGGCTTCTAATTACGTCCATGTTTGGAATAGTTAGGTCCCAATTAAATTTAACGTGACGAAATGGTGTATTGGCTGAACCGATTACCTACCAGGGATGCGTTAGCGAAAAGAAACATTGTTTTAAGCTTCGATTTATGCCCACTTTGTGATGATGGCCTAAGGGGTTGGGACGTGGTTACATCTCCTTGCCATTTTTGGCTTCTTGGTTAAAGACGTGTTGGACTTACACCGGGTTACAGATGGAGACAAGGATAGAAAAAAATGAATTCAAGTGGTGGTTTTGGTGACCTTATGGTGTTTATGAAATGGCATGGAATGACTGGGTGTTTAAAGGTAGGAGAAGCAATGGTTCGTAGATTGTTATGGGGGTAGGAGTGGGTTATTTTTTAGGTTAAGAGTAGGTCAGCTTGTAAGCTTAATAGGTTGTTGGGGGTGAAGTTTGTCTCTTTTTTTTTCTCTCTTTCTTTTGTGGTGCATGTAAAGTATTCTTGTTTTCATGCTTTTTGGTGGTATAATATCAACTTTTCATTAAAAAAAACTAATTATTATTAGAGCGTTCAGAGCCCACCCCCCGTAATATTGTGAGGTAAAACCCTAAAATTTGGAGTTTAGTTGTAAGTGGTTGTGAGTAAGTGATAGAAAAAATTACTGTTCACCCCTATATTTGATAAAAAAAAAATTCTGGTTATTCCTTAAATTTTGGGGTTTTGTGTGATTGAAAGAGAGAGAAAATGTAATGATAAGGGTATAGAAAAGTATTTAACTGTGGTTGTGAGTGAAAGATAGAAAAAGTAATGATAAAAGTACAAATTATAGAGATGAGGATGGATGATGGGCTGTGAATGCTCTTATTATAGATTAATTAGAAGAATTATATAACTATGACATGATTTTTCTATTTCAGTTTAATGTAACAAAGAACATTAATAACATAATAGAAAACTATATAGTTGTGCGTTGTATGTAGTATAGAAAATTATATATTCGTCTTTTGTATGTTGTACTAGAATAGTAGTTTAGATATTATTGTTTGTTTCTAATTGGTCATTTTATTAGGGGTGTAAATTTCCGATACCACCTAAAATCACCATTATTATATAATACAAAAACCAAAAAGTTGGTAACACTCAACAAGCACTATTCATAAGAGATTAGACCAATCACAAATTTTTTTGGTTTGTTCTATTTTTTTTATTGAAAATTTAAAGCAAAGAAAACAGGGCAACCCTCATATCACGCTTGACATGTCGCTTTGTCTACACACGCAACCCTCATATCACAGTTGTCTGCCTCACCCTCTTTTCCATATACACACGCAATCTCTCATCTCAATCTTTGCTATAAATCTCTGCCATTTCACGAGTTCATTTTTTACAAACAAAGAGCATACAGTTTCCTCTCTCTCTCCTATGAGAGTTCTCTTTCTATCTCTAACTGACTAAATTTCTCTGCTCTGGCTTCAGTGATTGATCACACGTTCTTCCTACCTGATGTACAAAACAAAGAACAAGACGAGTCGGATTCGGAACGGGGTCGAGATCGTGGCGGTGTTTTAGGATTCTTATGCTCTAACTACATTGTAGGTTCAATGTTCCAGGTTCAACCTCAAATCCACTTTTTAGGGTTTGTTTGTGTATTAGGTTTAATTTCTATATGCTTCATTACAGAATAACAAGTTCCATTTATGTTACTTTCATATTTAATTTGGGTTTGTCGTTTTAGGTTCTGAACTTTTGATATATTACGAAGTGCGGGATTTCGAAACGACACCGAGTTCAGTGAGCATCCCTTTGAGCATGAGTCGCCTTCATATGCTCTGATTCCATATTATTATGATGTTTCTGGCACATTTCACCCCTAAATCAAACCCTAAACACGCAATTGAAACAATTAATCCCCAAATTCGACAGAAATTTGAAGCCATGGAGTTCAAGAAACATACCTTTGAGCGTAAAAAGTCATAGGGCATAAATAAGAAATTTTCTTAGCAAAAAGTATTATAAAAACTTAAAAACATGGGTGTGTCCTTCTGATTGTTTTGTAGTAATTTGTGCTTTTGTTCAAAGTGGAATGATTTAGATTCTCTGATTTCTAACATGAGTTGCTATGATGATCCAAATATTATAGCTACATTTTGGAATTTTACCTTTTTTGGTAGTACTTACCTATGTCATCACTGGCATTGTGTTGAATAACATACTCATATACGTCGAAAAGCATTGATGGCTAATAGTGACACAATATTTGTCCCAATGAAGATGAAGAAAGATGAAGAAAGATAAAGAAAGCTGCTAAAACAATGCTAAAGTATGTGCAACTATATTTTATTTTATGAGTGCTAAAACTTTCTTCATTGTTCAACTACTTTTGATGGGGTAATTTAAATTTTAAAGAGTAAACCTCTATTTTAGTCCTTAAGGTTTATCACTTTAATCCATTTTAGTCCAAACATTTCAAAATATTCAAGTTGATCCCTCACATTTCGTTTTATAATCAATTTTAGTCCAATTATTTTTTTTTTAAATAATATCTTAGTTTGACTTTTTTGACCTAACTTAAGGGGTATTTGTCTAATTATTAATTCTTTTTAAGATAATCTCCTAATATATATTTAAAAAGCCCCTTTTACATTCTATGCTTTTAAGTAAATATTAATTGTGTTTTTTGCAGACAAAGAAGGTGCCATCTCTATGGTATCATACGTTTTCATCTTTTTACAAAACTAGCTTGTAACATTTTGGGGATGAGATTTCTAACCTTGACATCTTTGTGGGATAATAAATTCCCCAAATTATTATGGATGATCAACCCAAAGTGTATTTCTTAAAAAAACATCCAGCAAATATAAAAAAATGGCTTTTTAAAATTTGGAGATTATTTTAAAAAGAAATTAATAATTGGACATTTATACCCTTAAGTTGGGTCAACAAAGTCAACTAAGATATTATTTTAAAAGAAAATTAATAATTGGACTAAAATTGATTATAAAACGAAATGTGAGGGATCAAATTGGATATTTTGAAACGTTTGGACTAAAATGGATTATAATGGCAAACCTCAAGGACTAAAATAAAGGTTTACTCAATTTTAAATCTTTCAAATTATGTTACAGAATTGTATGATCCAATTTATAATTTTTAATTTTGAAATTCACTTTTTGCAGGTTTGTGAAGAAAAATAAAATACATGGATTTCACTAATCCGGATTCTGAAGCTATGGAAGTGTCTTTTCTGGTTTAGAAGCTATTCTAGAAGGTTTAGAATCACGGTAAAAAATAAAACTTAAGTTATTTTTATATGTGATATATACTGTGTGCCATAAAAGGTGTACGTTCCATCGAATGTTAGATAGTTGCACGAGGTCATAGGTTCTGTTCTGGAGGTTATAATTTTTCTTATTGGCATTTTTAGGCTTAAGCAAAAGGTTAAATCTGTATGATAGTCAAATATTGCTATTAACATGGAGCGTTAGTTTCAAAGATGAATATGTAAGATAATGTATAATGGAATCGTGAATGATCTTATTGAATAAGTTCGTTACAATATATAGAGAACGACTCCAAACCCTAAATGTCTAATGGGTCTGTGGGCTCATAATAATAAACCTTAATATAATATTTAATACGCTAATACTCCCCCGCAGCCGTAGCGGAAGAAAATCAGACGCTAAAGACTGGAAAAAAAACATAAAAATAATAATAAAAAAAACTAGCTTCAACTTCGGTTCTCGAGTCCAAATCCCGATCTTTTATCAACCAATCCATAATGGGCTTCAATGTGCCAAATTATATTCTTCAATGTGAGGGTTCCTGTAATCTGTAATCCTCTATCAAAAATCTGCCATGCAGCGGTGCGATGACATAGTTTAGGATCGTAGTCCTAGATGCGGTGCGGCGGCGGAGCGTAGTCCGAGAGGCGGCACGGCGGCGGACCGTAGCCCGAGAGGCGGCACGGCGGCGGACCGTAGTCCGAGAGGCGGCGCAGCGGCGGACCGTAGTCCGAGAGGCGGCGCGGCGACGGACCGTAGTCCGTGTGGTGGCGCGGTGACGGACCGTAGTGCGTGAGGCGACGCGGCTGCAGTGGACCGTAGTCCGAAAGACGGCGCGACAGGGGACCGTTCCTAAAGGCGGCGCGATAGCAAACCGTAATTTGAGATGCGACACGAAGACGGACCATAGTCCGGGAGGGGCCGCGTAATCACGCAACGAACCAATAAAAAATCCAAGCGAACTTCTGCTAATATTTTTTAATTTGTTTATGTAAACAAATTGTGAGTGGGTTTTAATTAAACCAATATTGTGACAATCAATCACCAAGTGGTGGTGTCTTGATAAATATGGTAACAATCCTGACCACCACTCAATATTTGCCCGTAAATACTTTGAAATTGTGAATCAATATGGCTGGTTAAATTTGATGGGAAAAATCGATCAAAATAATTCTCACGTATGAGATGCTAAAATCTTGAACCGATAATGAAGTATTATTTGAATGGAAAACACGAAAATAGAAAACAAACTAAACGGAGAAACGAAGTTGGGACAGGGCGGCGGCGTGGCGGCACATCGCCCTGTCTAGGGTTCGAATACGGTGGCGACGGCTAGGGTTTAGATTTTTTGTTATCAAAGAAAGGATCGATTATAGGCTGTGATACCATGTAAGATAATAGAATCGTGAATCATTAAAGATTATATTAGGGTTTATTATTATGAGCCCACGGTCCCATTAGACATTTAGGGTTTGGAGTCGTTCTCCATATATTGTAACGAACTTATTCAATAAGATCATTCACGATTCCATTATCTTACATGGTATCACAGCCTAATCGATCCAAGCCCTAGTCGTCACCACCGACTTCGAACCCTAGACAGGGCGGTGTGCCACCACTGCCGCCGCCCTGTCCCATCATCGTATTTCAGTTTAATTTTTTCTTTTCTTCTATTTTTTCTCATGTTCCGTTCGAATAAAACTTCGTTTTCGATTCAAGATTTTGATCGCAAATCTCATTCAAAACCTTTTCAGATCCCTTTTAATAGTTCTGATCGATTTTTTCTTGGTAACTAAGTTTCTCTTCATCACAGTCACCGTTGCTTTTTATTCCGGTTTTGAATTTATCAATTAAGGCAATCAACATCTTTTTTTGTTTTGGTTATGATTTTTTCAATCAAGGTTGTTGACTTTTGTGGGCTACCATACTTCTTTACATGATCTTTGGTGACTTTAAGTAATTGTTATCTCATGGATTTATTTGTACATCAGTCCGCTGCTTATCATTTCCAATCATCACCGAATAATTTGAGATCTTCATATATGTTATCTTGAGGTAGTGTTATATGAGCAATTATTGACGATTATTTTCATATGGTTTGGGATATATTTTATTTATTCACCATCATTCTATTGGTTCGTTTCTGAATAATGGCTTCTAAATTGCCTCGGATCATGGTCTACGACACCCATCTCAAACTACGGTTTGACTAGCTAAGTTTTTTTCTTTTGCCTTTTCGATCTTCGGATCTCATCTCTCGATCTACGGATTCAAGAGATAGCCGCTTGACTAAGGTCACCAGCCTTGTTTTTTTCTTTTTTCCTTTGCAAATTTATGAATATTATCTCTTGATCTACGGATCTAAGAGACCATCATATGACCACGGTCATCAACTTTTTTTTTAGATTTACAATTCTTAACTCTTGATCTATGGATCCAAGAGACCGTCGACTGCTAGTCTTGACACACCGTCACACGACTACGGTCGCCGGTTGTCAAACTTACTTCTAGCCAGTCATGTTTATTATTCAGGAACCAAGGCCTAAAACAAGATGAAGTCATGAATGGAGCTAAAGCCGAGGAAACTTCATAATACTTTCAGGGATTCAAATTTTCTAAGCTGTTTGAAGAAGATTGGGATTTGGAATCGAGAACGGAAGTTGAAGCTATTTTTTTATAGTTTTTATTTTAATCTTTATGTTTCTATAGTTTCCAGTCTAAGCGTCTGATTTCCTCCCGCTTTGACTGCGGGGGAGTATTAGAATATAGATTAGGGTTAATTAGTATAAGCCCACGGGGCTATTAGGTATCTAGGGTTTAAGGTTTGTTCTCTATATATTGTAACCGAGTCTATCAATAATATTATGAAGTTATTCAGTCATTCCATTATCTTTCAGAATATTGTTGTGTAAAATCTATTCCGATGTCTATTTATGATGGTAGGAATGACTTGAAAATGAACTAATGTTACATACTCCCTAAGAAAAGTGTTGACTAACTTACTAAATATGTATGACCATACTTATCCCTTTTAGTTATGAACTGTGTTATAGTTGTATTTTGTTGCTACAGGTCACGAGTTAGATTGCAAGTTTTGTCACTAAAGGTTGGTTTTTCTAATGAGTCTGATTGCAGTTTAATGGGTCAGGGTGCACACTTTACAATTACATGCCCTATTGCAATTTTTGCTTTCTGGATAATACATCTGATTGTTGATTTAATACTTCAAAGATAAGCGTGCTACATTTATAGATTTTATAGGTTTCTGTTTCTAGGTTGGTTTAAGTTTAAATTCCCTCAGGGAGATGCTTATCCGTTGGAGTTTATACAGCTTGGGGTTGAAGTGCTATGACGAAATGTGAAGCTTATGAAGTAGATAAAATAGCAATGTAAATTGGTAAGATATTGATAAAACTTGCAAATTCTTTAGCCAACAGGTTTTAGTTGAACAGTTCTTGCTCTGATGAATGTTTTGCTTGAGTTATTGAAATGGGCAAAATGGACAAAGGTGGTTTCTGATCTTTACAATCAGTGGGATATATTTGTTTATATGGTATTTTGTTTATAAACGAGTCCACCAATGTCTTATTACCATAACTTTGAGATGACAATGCTTAAACTTTTGGGTTCATATGATATGTTTTTTTTTCCTGATTTTCATACTAAATTCTAAATTAGTAGAAAAGACATTGTGTCTAATAAATTCTCCTACCATGTTCAATTTAGTATTTACCTCATTGTAAACCTCTTTTTAACTAAAACTTCCTGAGTATTTTCCTCATTGTAAACCTCTTTTTAACTAAAACTTCCTGAAAGTTGTAGGGCAGGTTTTAAGTATACTTCTTATTCAGTAGGTTGTTGCGCAAATCTATTCTTTTATTGTTCTACAAGTACTTCTCTTCATTAACTGAATATATTTAGGGGTTAGTATAGCGTAATTCGTCCAGCTTTGACTTCAGATTGTCAAAATAGAGTGATTTTGTTATTTCTATTATCATCCTAACAGCTCTATTACTGTTGTTACCCTTCAAAATAGGTAAAGAAATGTAATGGCATCCTTACACATCCGTGTACAATACCTAACACTTTACGGTAACACGACGGTGGCCCACCGCAACGCGCGGACAGGTCACCAACTCGTATGAATAAAATACAAAATTCTAGAGTTTGAGTTTAGTATTAATGGTGTCAAGTTGCTTTGAACCCACATACTCTTTTAACTAAATGGGTCTTATTAACACATATGGTTTTCGGGTTAACCCTTCTAACACATTCATTTTATATTTTGTATTTTTAAAGCTGTTTTATTTTATTAAATACTTGATATTATAATTTTCATCAATGTTTAAAATGAAAAGAGAATTTAATAAAATATTCTATGATTAAAATATAATTATTTTTTGTTATTTGTTTTACATTTTAAATTATGTAAGTTTAAAAAGAAGTAAAAACATCGTGTTAAACATGTTGTGTTTAAGTCAACCCATAAATATTTGTTTGGTCTTTGAGTTTATGTGTGTGACATGATTTTCTGATTTAGTTCAAGTGTGTCAGATTTTCAAGATTTGGTCGACCCACAAACACGACTTGTTTAATACCCATATATATCCTTCATTTCTCTCTGGAGTTTTATGTCCGTTTGAAAATTAACTCACGAATATAAACACCTTTAGTTTTAAGAACGAACAAAAACAATAAAAAAAAACGTTCAATTAAATATTTCTTTATTTAGTTAAAGTCAAAAACAAATATGAATGTTTATGTTTGTGTACGTGTTAAAGGGTGGGTAGGCTTTCCAGAAACAAAAGTGGCTCTAAATATATAGTGTTCTTAAATTAGTGGCTAATAAAAGTAACAAAATTAAGAAGAAAACCTGAAGAAGAATGCAAGCACGAAGGTAAAAGCAGGTGAAAGATTACTCATCATAGAAGATAGAGTTGGAGAACCATACTTGATGCCAATATAACCAATTACTTGTGACAAGTACCTATCATATGACAATGTTGCTTTGTTACAATTATGTGTCAATCATGAATATATATTTGTATTTCTAATGCTATTTGTAGTGGGCGTGAAACCCTCTCATAGTGTTTTTATAGCGCCCCAAACCGTTACGAAGGGGGCGCTATATCACCCCTACCTTGTTTCCTCGTGTTGACTATAGTACCTTGATGGCTTTAATTCTGATTGGTCCAATTTTTATTTCATTTTTTATTGGAGCCGAATTTATAAATGTTTAAAAAAATAGATGGTGTTATGGGCTTTATGCACTATATAGTTTTAAGTCATAAAATCTCTTGTTGACTGGACCGTCACATGGTGGTTAATGCCTCATGTAGGAGCTTTATAAATACACATAGCCTAATAAGGGTGAACATGGTCGGTTTTGGGTTCAAAACCGAACCAGAAACGAAAAATATGGGTTTTTAGGTTTTGAACTAAGGGCATGCGGTATACATGATGTTGTGATGGTGTTATAGCGATGTTATCATACCACGTGACAGTTAACTGGGTTCCACGCCGTGATCACCCTCCATGCATCCTAAAAGGCCACGATACTGATCGAGTGCCCTAATGTTGGATTTTGAATTTTTGGTTTTCATGAGGTTTGGTTTTTCAAGTATGTATAAACATCCTCTCAAAAAGACGTCCCAAAGCAGTTAGTTGGCCCAAAAACACAAGTCTTTAAGAAAACATAAAAACGAACTGTTAGTGTGGAGTTGGGTTCACATAGGCTCGGCTTGGTATTCTAACTTCTAACAAAATAGAATATTATTTAAATGTATTTGTATTTCTAACTCTCCTCTAATTGGTTGAGGTAGGACATTAGATATTAAAATAGAGGAGTTGTTCGGTTAAAGTCTCAGAGACCTATACTAAAATAACGGAGATGATTGAGTGGCAAGGTCCGTCACGAAAAAAAAAAAAAAAACTATCTTCAAGCAAGCAACGATCAATAAACTTGTAAGAGCATTTACAACCCATCCCCCATCCCCATCCCTATAATTTATACTTTTATCATTACTTTTTCTCTCTCTTCCACTCACAACCACAATTAAATAATACTTTTTTATACCATCATCATTACCTTTTCTCTCTCTTTCAATCACACAAAACCCCAAATTAAAAAAAATCACCAGTTTTTTCATCAAATATAGGGGTGAACAGTAATTTTTCCTATCTCCTTACTCACAACCACTTACAACTAAACCCCAAATTTTAGGGTTTTACCTCACAATATTATAGGGGGTGGGTTGTGAATGCTCTAATGAATCCATCTACCACTACTATATTTAATGTTACTGCGCACATGGCAAAGCTGTTTTCATGTGGACATTTAGATTATGACTCTGCCATTCTAAGAAAAAAGTATTTAGAAAGGGCAAAATATCTAAAATCGAATACCACAACGGCACAACCCCCCACCAAACCTCATCCAAATCCAAAAAATAATAAATAAATAATTTTCAACACTTCAAATAATAATAATAACAAGTTGTATAATGTGTTAATATAATAATAATAATAATAATACTAGTAATAATAATAATAATAATAATAATAATAATAATAATAATAATAATAAATATTGAAGAAAATTAGTGGAAGTGAGTCTTACATGAGCACGCTGAGAATGGTTATTTTTCCGACGAATGACATCTTGATAGGTGGGAGGCTTGTTGTTCTGCATCCGAAGAATACTCCAAAAACATAGTATTTAAATAATCTGATTTAAAACATTTGATTTTATTTATAAAAGAAAATGAGTTTGAATCTGAAATATATACATACATATATACCTGTGCAAGAGAAAGATGCATGGCAAGAGGAAGATGAAGCCAAGAAAGAAGACATAGAAGGTGAAAACAAAAGAGTTTATTCCATCACTTGCTGATTTGAAGAGGGTGTTACCACCTACAAGCATAATCTCCACCATCACCATTCCTGCAAATGGATATACATCTTTACGGATGAAGCCTCCTCTCTCTCTAACACCCATTCTCTCTCTAGATTCTCTCTGCCCCCTCAAATTACTCTTTACGTAACCTGGATTATTTATATTAATAATATATACACAAATTGGTGAAGTACAAAATGAGTCCCTTAAGTATTTGGACGGAGGGTGCCCATAATATTCAAATGGGAAAAAGACCATAATGCCTATTTTGAAGAAAAAAGGAACGAAAATGCCCATTTGAAAGTCAACACCCCCAATATGCCCACTGGTGCACGGTCGTCACGACCCTAGTGACGGTCTTGACGACCCTAGTGACGGTCAGACGACCCTAGGTCCATCCAGCCAATAAAAAACAGCCACGTCACCACTGGTGCACGGTCGTCACGACCCTAGTGACGGTCTTGACGACCCTAGTGACGGTCAGACGACCCTAGGTCCATTTCCCCAAAAAAAGACCTGTCATAAAGTCTTGACGACCCTAGTGACGGTCAGACGACCCTGTAGGAAGGTCGGACGACTCTGCAAAAAACCTTAAATTTTTAAAATGCAATATCTCTCTCAATTTTCAACGAAAATCACTTCTGTAAATTGCTATGGATTCGTATGAACGAGACGAACATATCTAGCACCATTGTTGATATGTTTTAAACCGATTTGTAGGTCCGATTTTGAGCTCCCCACCCCCGACACGTCTTGACGACCTACAAATCGGTTCAAAACATATCAACAATGGTGCTAGATATGTTCGTCTCGTTCATACGAATCCATAGCAATTTACAGAAGTGATTTTCGTTGAAAATTGAGAGAGATATTGCATTTTGAAAATTTAAGGTTTTTTGCAGAGTCGTCCGACCTTCCTGCAGGGTCGTCTGACCATCACTAGGGTCGTCAAGACTTTATGACAGGTCTTTTTTTGGGGAAATGGACCTAGGGTCGTCTGACCGTCACTAGGGTCGTCAAGACCGTCACTAGGGTCGTGACGACCGTGCACCAGTGGTGACGTGGCTGTTTTTTATTGGCTGGATGGACCTAGGGTCGTCTGACCGTCACTAGGGTCGTCAAGACCGTCACTAGGGTCGTGACGACCGTGCACCAGTGGGCATATTGGGGGTGTTGACTTTCAAATGGGCATTTTCGTTCCTTTTTTCTTCAAAATGGGCATTTTGGTCTTTTTCCCTATTCAAATTTGGTGAAGTACAAAATGAGTCCCTTCAGTAGCAGTAGGTAGGAAAGGAAAATAATCACTCTAGTCTCTTCCATTTCTAGGTTTTCTAAAAACTAGGTTATTATAATAATAATAATAATAATAATAATAATAATAATAATAATAATAATAATAATAATAATAATTAGGAATAATAATAATAATAATAATAATAATTAGGAATAATAATAATAATTAGTAATAATAATAATAATTAGGAATAATAATAATAATTAGGAACCTTTGTAATGCTCTATTGTAAGGCTATTCGTAGTGGTTTAAGAGTGGGATGGAGGGTTATGCGACATGTGACGGATGACGTGGAACTGGCGGGTTATGAGGTAAGGGTGTAGTTGGGGGTTATGAGGATGAGAGAACCAATAAAAAGAAAATAAATGAGATGGAGGAGGCGTTATGTAGGTAACGCCCATGGACAATTTGGTTAACATAACACCTAAGGGGGTGGGAGGGGGGGGGGGGGTTAAAGGGGGATATGTTAGCAATTTTGATGTCCATGTCT
>JBCNJP010013243.1:0-12621 GCA_039602395.1 Deinandra increscens subsp. villosa
AATATATAATATGAAATGCTTAACCAGAAATATATAAATTTCCCTAAAATATAAACTAAACCCACACATCGCCTCTTTCATCACTCCTCCTCCTCTAGCACCAACAATGGCGATCCCCAAAACCACAAGGATTAAACCCAAATCCAGATCTCCAATTTGGCTCCTCACTGCCTCCGTCTCCGCCATCGCTCTTCTCTACCTCCTTTCTTCCCTAATCTCAACCACCGGATCAATTCAAACCCCCGTTTTTCATATCAACACTCACATCGCACTACCACAGACAAGTTTCTCTACTGGGGAAGCCGAATCGACTGCCCCGGAAAGCACTGCGATTCATGCGCCGGACTCGGTCATCAGGAATCCAGCCTCCGCTGTGCTCTCGAAGAAGCAATCTTCTTACACAGGTAATTTTAATTTATTTGCCTGTTTGTTACCCTAAGTTTTAGATGAAATCATGAAATTGACTGTTATTGAGAGAAGTTTGATCACTAGATTAAGCATAATGATGACAGGCTTCTCATTTTCAGATCCTGAAATAGAAACATAATCTGCTTGAGTTTTTAGCAAAATTAATGTAATCTTAAATGTTGTTATTATATTTGTTTTGCAGAACATTTGTGATGCCTTCTAGGATGTGTATAAATCCAATACATAATAACAAAGGAATCCTGCATCATTCGGAGAATGTTAGTTCAGAGGAAAGGTGAGTTCTTTCTCCTTTCATTAATCATTATAGATTATACCACCAGTTAGTTAGTTATATATAATGTATATATGTTATTGTTATGTAAGGTGGGCTGCAAGCTCTTGTGCAATGGATTCCTTGTATGATTTGGAACTTATATCCAAGAAGGTACCCGTAATTTTGGAGAATTCAAAAACTTGGTTCCAAGTTATGTCGACAAGTATGAAGTTGGGATCTAGAGGAGTTGCTCATGTGGAAGGAGTTAGTCGGGACCATCTTAAAGAGAGAAGTGAATTCTCCAAGATTCTACTTATTAATCGAACTGCAAGCCATTTGTCATGGTAACAAGCCTCCTGTAAACTCTAGCATATGTATAAATAAGTATTGATGTAGATATAAGCACATTGGAATGTAGATTGTCGAAAATAGTTTTCGTATAGTTTAGTTGTCTTTTGAATTTGTTATTTTGTGTTGTGTGTAGGTATTAATCACCATAATCGTTCAGGTTCATGGAATGTAAGGATCGAAATAACCGCAGTGCTGTGTTGTTACCACATTCCTATCTTCCTTCAATGGCTGCCAAAAAACTTAGAGATGTGGCAGAGAAGGTTAGTGTTCCATTTCTCTTGTTCTTTTTTTTTTTTTTGGCTGAAATTGGGTTTGATTTGCTTGACATGTTTAAGCTCTAGACTTGATCCTTCCATCTGCATATATTCTTCTTTTCATCAAGTAAATTTATATTCTTGTTATATTTTACTCGGCATATGTCATGGAACACAAACCAAGTGTCACAAATATTGCACCTAGGCCACTCAAGTTTCGGTTAACACATTTGTTCCCTAAAGTTTGGATATGTGGTTCAATTGGGTTACACTCTACAATTTGATGAGCGGTTTCACATGTTCGAAAAAGCTGAGTTGACCTATTTATGTGAATTCTTATATTTTTGTTGAGAGCATGTGAATTGGATTTGGGTCTCTGCTCTAATCAGTGTATACTGTATAGGTAAGACAACCCACATAATGCTTGCATCAAGATAGTAACCATACTACTAAATCTGACTCTTAATGACTAAACGCCTAAATGATTCTAGTTGATTGATCGAGGGTCAAACTTAGGAGTACATTTTCTAGAACTTTGAGAATCACACGATTATTTATTTAAATGAATAGCATTGGTGGCCAAATTTTTTAAAATTCCATATAGTTTGGCTTTGGAATGATAGTATTATTGATTTATTTCCACTCGTAGGAGAAACATCAAAACTAGCAGCCAAGCTAATTTGATCCCTTCTTAGATTTCGTAGAAACAATTAAGGCTCTATGTCTTATAGATGAACTTATTAACCCATTAGGAAATAAATATTTTTAGGTGATAAAGATAGTGCAAGCAACAAAACTTTGGAAACTTACTTGGGCCAATTTTATCGATTGTCTAAAACATGGGTTATAACTGTAAATATCAGAAACATTGGGTGTGGAGGCTTTGTTAGCTGGCCCTAACCCTAATTGGGTTAAATTTGGCATGTTGCCTGATTTACGGTTTCTTACCTTCAAAGCTATCTATGTAGTATATATATAGAGTATAGACGTGTAGGCCTTTGTAATTCCTTGAGCACGGAGAAATATAAATTTTAGTTGCAGATAGTGGACACAGATCAGTTTAGACAGAACCACTTTAAATTGCGTGTTCCTTTTTTCTTTTGTGTGTGTGTGTTTGGTGTTGGTGATTTGCTATCTAGTTGATACCTAACACATATGACCCAAAGAGGTCATCTTTCAAATTCAGATTTAGGTTCCAGGTTTTGACCAGGTTGTGGTCTGGGGTGGTTGTGGCGATAACCAATAACTAAAGCTGAATTTCACATTAGCAAATTAATAAACCAAATCTTGCCACATCACAAAGATTACACATAAGCATAACGTCATCTAAACAAATACACACCCGAGTTTGAATCGGTCACTAAAATTATATAAACAATGAAACTTGATTGCTATTCTATGACATTTGCACATATTTTACTAGACCAACTTATCTGTTGCCAAAGTATCTGAATATTTGGTTTATTTTTTATGAACACATCCAGATTATGTCGCTTCTTGGTGATTATGATGCCATTCATGTTCGTCGAGGTGATATTTTAAAAACAAGAAAAGACCGTTTTGGTGTTGCTAGGACCCTCCATCCACATCTTGACAGAGACACACGCCCTCAGTTTATTCTTTGTAGAATTACAAAATGGGTCCCACCTGGACGGATGCTATTTATCGCTTCCAATGAGAGGACACCAAATTTCTTTTCCCCTCTTTCTGTGAGGTAACGTGTTAAACTTACAGTTATGTTCAAAACAATTGGATTGGATTTCATCGATGGATGAATTATTTTGTTTATGATATATTATTACAGGTACAAACTAGCTTATTCATCAAATTATAGCAGCATATTGGATCCAGTAGTAGAGAATAATTACCAGTTGTTCATGATAGAAAGACTTATTCTTGCTGGAGCAAGAACATATATAAAAACATACAAGGAGACCGATGCGGATCTCAGCCTCACTGATGACCCGAAAAAGAATACAAAAATATGGCAACTGCCTGTTTATACAAAACAAGGATGCTGAGTTCACTTCATATCTGCCTGGTGAGGTCTTGTTTTTGTGTAATGTGCTGATGGATAGACTCCTTAAAGGTTCTTGTATATTTCGTTTAGAATTCAAACTTGTGGTTTAAAATAGAAATCAGGTTTGGTATGTATTTATGACAGTATGATTCTTCTGATTGATTATAACTGCCATTTAATCATATGAAAGATAGACCTGTATGTTGTTCACCATCCAGATCAACCAGTTCAGGAAATATCTAGACGGTTTTCGTTTCTTTCGGAGGATTCATCACCAGAAACTTCGCCTTCTTCACATCAAAACATGTTACTTTTCTTCGATATGTATGTGCGAAATGAGGATGATAATCATGAGATACATATTTGTGTAACCAATGCAAGCATCCATGCGCGAAACACACCTTCACCCGCGATGGGATTAGTTGGGACTTCGGGTATCTTTCGTCAGAGTCCATGCCAAATACATGGACCATGGTGCATAGATTCTTGCTAACCGTCTTCGAATCCAGATAACGTTGTTCTGTGGACAGAACACATACCATCTTGAAAGTGTTGTTGGAAGCATCAAAGCTAAGCTCACTTGATGACTCTTGTCTTTTCATGTTCAAAACTAAGCCCACTTGATGTAACTTTGTGTAATCTGTGGTGTTTGCTCTCTGTTCTCTCTCTGTAACCTTGAGCTTGTTATCAATCAAACGAAATCTTATTTACCTCGTGTATTACCGAATCGATCGTAATCATGCATTAGTAAGATCCGTCTCAGTGTTTTACAAGTGGTATCAGAGCTTTGTTGCTCTTTTGCTATGATCTGTGGTCGGTTTTTTCGTTTATAGAGAGAGAAACAACACTTTTGGTTCAAAACAAGTCATCTTGTCTCTTCATGTTAAAGAGTAAGTAAATAACCGAGCGATGCTGTGGTTAGTAGATACTACTGTATTAAAGGGAACAAAAAATAAACGGAAATATTCATAGAGCATAGAAGCATCTTGAAAGGGGCAAACTTTTAGCATACAAGCATGAAAACAACCTACAATGTGAAGTTTAGGACACTTATTTTACAACAAAAAAAAAACATCAAGTTTTAAGCATTACAGCTTAAATGGAATCAAAGTTTTATCGTGTCGCGCGTTATGGTGGTGAAACCGCAATACATAAATAATAACTTAAGAAAAGCCGAACTAGTTCTATATCTTAACATAGATAGTGGGTATAAAGTTAATCTCAAACCATATATAACATTATTAAATAAAATATGATTAAAACTCGTTTTACATGAAGGAGGTCCATACGAATTTTAATGAAATCCAACTAGAAACTTAGATTTAACGGTATGAACAACGTTTGTAATCCAACACTCTAAAAAATTACAAAAACAAAGTTAAACCTAAAAGAAAAAAAAAAGGAAGAAATAAAATTGCTATTTAAATAGATTTTGCTCTATTGATAGGACTTCCCAAGTTGAAAAAAATTTGCTGTTTGTTTAATTTGTTATTTTTAAAAAAGAAAAAAATAAATAAATTATGTTTTAACACCACCTTTCAACACCAAGTATACCACACTTGTTGTGAAAAAGTGGTGTTGTCCATGTAGACGCCTACGTGGCACATTCAACACCACTTTCAACACTAACCATACCACATGCCCTAAATTTGCCTAACGCGAAATAATATACCTGTAAATTTAACTTGTAATATATCATATATGTAATAGTATTTATCTGGTCATGCGTTGCAGCGACTCAAATTTGAACTAAATTAACACCGGAAAATTAACTCCGGAAAGTTGATTAAAATAATAAAATCACGTCATATTAAGAGTGCCTATAGTAATATATTTTTGAAGTTGATAAATCCACAAATTTAATGATTATATGGTAAAGGTAAATTAATTAATCCACTAATCCACTTTAATTAAATTTACCATGCACTGCCTAGACTTTTACAAATAATTGTGTAGTTCCTTTTGGCCAACCACATGCTCTACACATATTTACAAAACTCCGAATATAGTACGTCCTGGTTATTCTTTTCAACATTTCCGTCGTAAATTTCACTCTAAACATAGTTCATGTGATAAAATACCATTAAACGAGTAAGTCGTCAAACCTCTTATACACTTTAATTAAATCTACCATTTTAAAACCTAGCCAAAGTGTTTGGCTTTTGGCATGTGTGTGACCGACTATGTTTGTTTGCAGGACATGTTCACAAGTAAGCATTTCATTATGGATTTCTAGCTTGTAGAAATAACGTTGATACAAAATTCTAGTTGGCACTTCGGGTCATCTCCCTCCATGCCATTTCTTTTCTGTACAACTTTAAAAAATTTCACATATATGAGCACTAATACCACAACCTTAAGATCACAAAGCAACAACCTTACCAATAACTACAAAACATACCCTCATTATAGATTCTGTAGGGTGAGCACTAATTATAAGATGTCATAAATCAAAGATTTGATAGGCTTGGTTGCTTGGTCCTCAAAAAGTTATCAGATAAATATTAAAAACACTCAAAAGAGTACATCAACATAATAGAGTGCATTACATTACCATTGTCTACCAGTCTCTCCAAACGGTCACATGCCACAACCACAAAACTCGTCACATTTCAACACCTCAGGCTCAGGGGCTAGGAGATATGTCCCTATCTGGTTCACCCCTGGAATGCTCACGTGCATCAGGGCTAGGACTACGGCTACGGCTTACATCCCTTGGTGTCCGCCTCTCCCTGACAGGACTACGGTTCCTTGGTGGCAGCCGCTCCCTTCCAGGACTGCGGTTCCTGGGAGACCTGCTGCGGCTCCTGGGAGATCCATCATAAGGTGGGGATCTCTCTCTAACTGGAGATTGTGAGAGTGATCTTTCACGACTATGCCTTTTCTGTTGGGGTGAAATAGACCTACACGCAAAAAATCAGAAAATCATGTGAGGTTCATGATACCACATGCGTTGAAAGACTTAAAAAAATATTTAAGATGTCCCATAAAAGATACTAGATTTAATTATTAGAGCATACCTGGTGTGCTGCTTTCTCTTCGGAGGAGGAGAGTATTCACGGCTGTGAGATCGT
Source organism: Deinandra increscens subsp. villosa (assembly GCA_039602395.1). Taxonomy (NCBI): domain Eukaryota; kingdom Viridiplantae; phylum Streptophyta; class Magnoliopsida; order Asterales; family Asteraceae; genus Deinandra; species Deinandra increscens. The sequence goes on from JBCNJP010013243.1 coordinate 6,382, forward strand.
GATCGAGTGTAACGTGGTGGCGGAGAGCGTGAGTCGCGAGGGGGAGGTGATCGCCTACGGTCATTAAACCTACCACCGCCTCTGCAATAACATATATCACCAAAAATGAACATTCATGGAAATAATATTATCCAAAAACATTACTTATTTAAATAGTCATTAAACCTAGTGGTGTTCATAAAACTTTGAAACCGATCAAACAGGTTGAACAGACTGGTTTTCGAAGTGTGGTGGGTTTAACAGTTCAGTCCGATATCCAACTTAGAAACACAAATGTAAAATGAAACGCCTTCAAACCTTTGATACTGATATATTTACCAAATGGTATGTTGTTGTAGAGGGTGCCTGGAAAAGGCTTTCCTCCCTAAGTGGTTGTAGGTTAAAATCTCATGGGGGACAAAAAGTGCAAATTTAGGAGTGGATTCAAGGGTGTGTGAGTTAGCCATTCCAAAAGATAATTATACATATTTTTAAACTTTTAGAATATGCAGGGTATACGAATTATAAACACCAACCATCTGTATCATTTTTAAATTTCCAATAGAAATTAATGATTTTAAAAATAGGTACAAGAAATCAGTTCAAATCGTCAGCAGAAAGACCATGGCCCCGCCAACCGAAACACCTTGGCCGGTTTGGTTTGGCGTTCTTGAAAACCATATTTAGCAGTTCAACCGGAATTTTTTGAAAACCAGACAAACCAGCCTATGTACAACAATAAAACTTACCTCCTTTCCCTAGTTCGCATGTCAGTTGGCTTCTTGCGGTTCTCCTCTGCAAAAACAACAGTCAGCTGTCGGCCTTGAAGAACCTGACCATCCATCTGGTATTTTGCTTCTGCAGCATCAGCAGGATCTAGAAACTGAACAAAACCAAACCCTCTTGGCTCCCTGCAATGATTTAATAATTAAAAAGGCTTGCATTAAAATATGTATTTTTGGCCATCAAAGTTAAACCTAACGATCGTTTGGGGCTGTTTGTAGATCTCAAAAGGTGCTGTCAGCAACAAAATACTGATAAAAATTGTGATGTATTAACAAGAGCTCGAATTATAGTTTAGTTAATGAAATTTGGAACCAATAAACAGAAGCAGAAAAGATTTTTCAAACAGCCCCTTGTTAACCATTAAAATGATAAATCTTCAGTAAAATGAAGAGGTCATCATCACAAGCAGATAAAGCAAGCACATGGCTGCTGACCTTGCAAAATGTGTATATAAATATGACTTGAAATTCTTCAAGACTTGAGAAATCTTGATATATTTCCTTCTCATCTTCACTACATTTAACACCCATCTTGCACAAAACTCTTACTCTACTTGATTGGTGTCAATTGAACTCTTTACAACTGGAATATATACAGATCCTTTAATACTTGACTGATGTCTTCAAAACGTTTTATCTCACTTCAATGTTGTATCTCAACAACTCAGAAACCCAATTGAATACATAAGATGCTATGATCAAATTTAATGGAACATAAAACCAAGCCAGTGTTAAAATGTAAAAAACAACAAAATAAAATGGTTGGTATACATCTTAAAAATATATTTCAAGATATTGAGAGTTTTAATTCTAAACTAAGAGATGAATTTTGTAAAAGTCTTTTTTAGAGTGTAAAAGAGGCAATATATAGAGTAGTCATCAAGAACTCAACTAAACCAAACTAGCAATAACATAGAAATCATGAATGTAAAAAGTATGCCAGCTCACCCGCTATAATAATCTCTTGGCAAATAGATGTCCTTCAGAGGACCAAATTGTCCAAATGGCCTTCGGAGATCTTCGGGACTGCAAACATCAACTATAAGTTATGAAATGGAACATCTTATAATAAACGGTAATGTGGTAATCATGGTCCACATTGCAGACAATGAATGAGAATAGAGTCCAAACAGACTAAAATCATCCTTGTGAAGAAAAGGCCCAAGTACAAACAGTATAAAATCATAAAGAAAATGCCCTGATGTACCAACTAAAATATAATAAAAAATATAATTTGGCTGTTATAACAAGATTTTCCATAGCAAGCATTATTATGAGAGCATGAAGCGCATAAGCAGGAACAAACCGGCAATCACGACGAAGATTGCGAACAAGAAGACTAGTCGGAAGATCTCTTTCACGGCCACGGCTACCACCACCGCCACCGCCACCACCATAACCACCGCCACCACCATAGCGACCCCTGGGACTAGGGCTTCTTCCCCTTCTCCCCTGACCACCCCTAGGAGGTGAAGGCGAGTAGCTCCTTCCACCCATTCTCTAAGCCCTGTTAATCAATACAGAAAACAAAAGAAAGCATGTGTCAATAGACAAACAGATGAATGTCTCTCACAAGCAACATAAGTCTTAACAAAATGAATAAATAAATAAAATACATAACAGTTTCAACTAAATTCTAAGTAAGTACTGGAAACTGATAAAATCTATTTTCATCAACTAATTCACATATTAACATATATGAAGAGGCAAGTTGGCCAAAAGAAAATCCAAAATTTTCACTTTCATATTATGCTTTTCCAGCATCAATAATCTTGGATGACAAAATCCACAGATGAACAAGAGCAATGCAACTATGCAAGTTACCTATTCAGTATTATAACCAAGTACAGAAAACATTTTATCCAATACCTTACCTGCAACTTTAGTGATTAATTAGCTGAATATAGGGCATGTTTAGCTGCAAACCCCAACCTACAGGCTTCTTATTCTTAGTTACAATCACTAAACCGTGTCCCAATCCAACAAAAAAGGTTCACACAGATGAAACATCTCTATGTAACGCAATTCATCAATTGATTTCAACTTTCTAACCTATATAGTTCCGTCCAAAATCTTTAGTTTCACGGAGATAAACACGTAATATGTATAATTTCTAGACAGCACCGGTTAATATGAAGATAGACATCTTAAAACAGAACCCTAATTCCAATAAACAATTGGACAGAAGTTTAAAACTGAACGCGTAAGCACCTGCAACCATCATTATAATCTCCACTAGCTTATCCAAATCAAAGTAGCAAACAATTTGAATCATTAAGCATGGAGAGGAAGAACCGCAACGAAGTTAAAATTAACGATTTCAAGTGGAAACAAATCCAGATCCGTAACAAAACTCAAGAGAATACTTCGAATTAGGAATAAGATTGATTGAATTCAGAAGATTTGCAAGAAATACCTGTAAAATCTGCAGAAAAGATCTCGACGATTAAGAGGTTGAGCGAGAGATGCTTTCAGACGGCGAAAATATGAATATTACAAACTGCCGGCTGCTGGTTTTATCTGCTAGGGCAAAGTTTTCGTCATGACGCGTATAGATATATTACATGAGTGGCCCTTTAAGTAATTAATAATTTCATTTTCTATCTTCTTTTCTTTTAATTTTCAACTAGCTACCCCTAGTTAAGTTTATTATGTATGCATTATAGTTTTTCTAACCATTTGGTTTTTCACGAAAATTTGATCATTAGGTCATGATTTTGAGTTTTGTAATGACAAGAACGGTTAGTTGGGTTAGAAATTGTCAACTCAATTGGTTTAATTGAGTGCTCTTAGACTATGTGTAGTCGTAAATTCTTTGTAAGGGCGCTATATGATACGTGATAATATAGTCATAACCTCCTTGAGATGTGTAGTCATAAGTATAACTCCCTCTTATTGTTAATTTTCTTTCTTTTAAAAAAATCTACTATATAGACGATTAGTTCAATCAAGTTTGAGCTTGTGTGGAAGAGGATGCGTTATCACCATTGCACCACCCACTAATTTTTCACACATTGCGCCCCCGGGGCGATGTGTCTGGGCGTTATGTAGGGCATATGACGCCCATTACACATGGTCTTAATCTGGAGGGGTGAGAGTAGAATGGTTTGAAGCAGCAACCAATCAGCTTGGGCCAACTAATGAGAGAGAAAACTAATGGATTTGAAGTAGAAAAGTCGTAGAACGAAGGGGGTAGTGGTAGAAAACTAGTAAAATATCTATCTATGGCATTTTGGTAATTAATGGAAGAATCTTGACGCACTTTTCACGACTACAATCCGCTTCAACAAGCTACATAGCGAAGCAGGGAAGTTCAAAGATGAGAAGCTGCGTTAGCGGTGGTGGTAGCCAAAGAAAGCAACACGAAGCTGCGAAGCATCAACAAGTTAAAAAATTTATGAAGAAGTTTAATTTTTTAATGACGGTCTGTTTATTTTCAATATGCAAAAAATATAGGTTTATTATAAATCAATGTGAAATTATTATCGACTAATACACAATAATTGAGATTATTAACATACATCTAAGAATCCAATAATAATAATAATAATAATAAAGTAATTTAATGTTATTTTTAAATTAGTCATATCTGCTTTTTAAAACAATCCGAACAATCGATCAAGTAATCAAGTATAAGTCGAGTTGCTCACATGATCTGTGTTTTTCTCATATTTTTTTTAACAGCAAACATTTATTTTTATTTATTTATTTTTTTTTAAACGGCAAATATGGATCACTGATGGGGGCATTACCCACCCACCCGATCATCTCCAATCCCCATCAGGAGGAAACTCACCATAGGTGAGAAAACCCCCTGACCCAGCCTACTTGTAACCCCCATTTATTTATTTTTTGTTACAAGTGGGACTTGAACCCAAGACCTCCCTTTTAAAATGTCTTAGGTACCTCCCAACAGCCAATTAGGCTAAGGATCATTGATACAAACATTTATTTTTGACACGCGTGTTACTAGCTACATGGGTCAGATCCATATTGGGCTTACTTTTAATTAGCCTTCTTTCAATCAGGTCTCATAATGGACCTGGGCCATATTGTGCTAATGGTTATGTTAGACATGGTTATGCACTTATGCTACACTTTTATTCCGCGTTCTTGGTTTCATTAATTTCATATGGAAGTCTATAATGTTTTTCGCTAGATATCGACACCCACGTTTAGCTTCTTTTTTTTCGAACGACAGACTACACTACTCCTAACATACCTCAAATTATTGATGGGAAATATTAGAGAACTATTTAGGAGTAGTATTATATTTTCATTATAATTTGTTAGGGTTTATTAGTGGTCTACCTATATAATGGTAGCTATAGCCTTGTTTTCCATTTGAGCAATACCATACAATTTCTTAATTATACAAAATTTGGTCCTCTTTACTTTGTGTCTATCATTAGATTTAAACAATTAACCACCTAAAAAATGGATGCATTTACCGCTAGTCCACATACCGTTGGTTAGGAAACATGCAAATCTTTACTTTGTACAAATCAAATTTGATTGCTTTAAAATATAAAGTGCATGTTGTAAGAAATTCCTCATAAAAAAGATAGAGATGGTGAGCATTATGCATCTCTTATTTTATAAGGTTAACTACTTCAATTGTACTAACGGGTATTAAAATGTATAACAAGTATGTTTTCTTTTAAAGTAATTGGAGGCTATAGTCTGTTAATAAATAGTGATGTAAACTGAAGAGTAGATTTAGTTAGACGCCCGCTTCACTTTCTATTCTAAATATACTTTTTATGATACAATGAATCTTGTGTTATAGAATTAAAGCACAGGTTTAATAACGAAAATATAGACTTAGCAGCCCATCTTTTGTCAACAAGGTTTGGTAGAAATTGTAGGTAGATACTAGATAGATAGGGTTACCAGTGACAACAAGGCGGATCTTGTTTTTATTCTATCACTTGGGTATAAACAAGCATACCAGAAAAGGCAAAAGAAAACCCCCTTTTTTTAGTGTAAACAAGTGTTGGCATTTATTTAAAAAAATCTCACCTTAACTTATATATTTATTACAAGTGTACTTTTATATAATCCAATCATTTACTTTGCAAAAAGGCAATAACGACTACAGTTAACTCTATTTTATTTAGAAGGGCCCTTATACATCTTGTTTGTTATAACAATTTCTAGATTTTTTAGAGTAAAAAACATCATCACTTTCACCTTATAGAATTTGAACCTTTAAAATTTTAGTTATGAGATACGAATAGATGTCCCATGAGAAGTTCTTCTACATCTTATTGATATGGATATTAATAAAGATGCACGCCCATTAATACTACCCATGTAGTTGAAGTAATACTTGCCGAATGCGTAGACTAGACCTGAATTTATTGAATAACTAGTTAGGTAAACTTTTAGTGAAGATTTCGGCATGTTGGTAGTCAACCGGCATGTGGATCACACAGATGTCCTCAACTCATATTTCTCACAAACGAAATGTATA
>JBCNJP010013244.1:0-12620 GCA_039602395.1 Deinandra increscens subsp. villosa
ACCCCTTAACGGTATAAACTCCGTTAGTGGTTAATTTGGGGGTGTGACACTTGGCGACCTCACCAACTTTCTTGGCGACCTCACCAACTTTCTTGGCGACCTCACCAAAAGGTTGGCGATTTCAGGCTTCCTGGCGACTTGGTCTTGGCGACCTCGCCTGATCTTGGCGACCTCGCCTGATCTTGGCGACCTCGCCAAGGATGGCGACCTCACCAGCAGCCTTGGCGACTTCATGATTGTTCCTGGCGACTTCAGGATCATTCTTGGCGATCTCGGCTGTCTGATGTCATAAAATGCACTAACTTCAATAACATTCTCTTGATTTCAGCACCATCACGACCTGTGCTCTCTCTAGTATAAATAGCCACACTAGAATAAGCCTAGATACACTCTCGGACAGCTGTTTTGAAGATAGAGAGCACTTGTGTGTGAAAACCCTCAAGTTTTTGAGTTTCAGAGGCGAAAACTAAGGATTTCAACAAGCAAACACTATGATTTGATCATGGATTCATGTTTTCCGCACTTGAATCTGTGTATTGGATGAGTAAAGGCTCAAATAGTCCTGACAGTTTTCACCTGCTTGAAGGGTTTCACTTGTTTGACGGGTTTTCACCTGTTTGAAGGGTTTCACTAGTTCGAAGGATTTCCACCTGTTCAAAGGGATTTATCTTACAAGGTATTCACCTGCTCAAAGGGATTTCAACTCAAATAGATTTCAACTCCTGTTGATTTCGCATACTTTAGTGATTTTGCCTTCCGGGGGTTTTGTTGGATTTTGATATGTTAGACCATCGATTACACAACGTAACCATAATGATACGATCCAAGAGTTACACTCTAGACGAGGAACAAATCATCGTATTTAAATATTACATATATATATATATATATATATTTAATACTACTGATCAAAAGAACGAATATTAGGCAAATCATCATTTGTTGAAATAATGGTTATAATAAATTGTTTGAAGAAATAATTAAAAGAGACAAATGAATCGGTGAACGTTTAAGATGTAAACGAGGATGAAATTGTTAAAGCAGTTCACAATTTGATCAGGGAATATTATTACGTCAAAAGAGGTTTTGACTAAAATAATATTAACACGTTATTTTAAATAACATAAGCAAGATAATTAATTTATAACGATAAACTAATACGGATAAAATAAATATTATTAAGACGTTAAGAATAATAATCCGGAGAAACGTTTTAGTAAAAGTAAAGTTTACTAAAACATGGAGATTGATTTAAATATACATATGATATATTGAGTTTGTATCGAACATGAAAACTTCAGCTGGTATTAACTTTAATTAAAAGTTGATATTAGTGTTTTCTTTGAAAAAAAAGATAGTATTTTAGGGGACCAGAGTGTAGCTTGTATTTCTATAAATACAGTTAAATCCTAAACCCTAAATATACAGAAATCCTAAAAATGTCCGAACCCTAAATCTTCCATCCCTCTCTCCCTCGTGCCCGCCGGCAACCCACCGCCGTCGTCCTCGACCGTCGCCGCCATGTTGCCGCGTTGCTGCTGCCCTGCACCGCCACCCTGCCAATGACGCGTCGCCGCTGCCGCACCTTCGGTCGGCCGCCCGCTGTTTGCCAACATTGACTCGGTGAGTCAAGTTTTATTGGGTGTTCGACCACTTCAGTCTGACATGATTTGAATATCGAGTATTCTCGATTGTCATGTCACGAACCAGTTTTAGTCTTTCAAGAAGTTGAACGAGTGATCAGGGATTTCTAGCGGATCCATTTATCGCATCCAGCGTGTCTTTTCTCGGTATCATCAATGTCAATCTCTAAACACCCTATGGTTGTGTTTTATATTTATATGTATATTTATCTGAATTATTATAACTGGATCACTGGTGTGGAATATATCTGAACTCGTTTATAAAAGTTTTAAACTATGACGCTTCCACAAATTGATTATCTGATATAATTGTTTTCTTATAAAACAAATATAAAAATACGATTTTATATTAATTCGACAAAATTAAAATTTATCCTAAACGAGTTGTAGATTCCCAACTGTTTTCACCTCCACGGGATTTTGCTTAAAGGGTTTTCGTAAGTTCAAGAAGTTTCGTTATTCCCTTAGGGTTTTCACTAAATCAAAATTTGTGAAATGAATTCGTCTCACAAAAAGGTTATGGTATCTTCTACTCCCTATTCTTCTGCTTGCTTTAAACTTTTAAATATATATAAGGTAGAAAACAGTAGACTATTAGATAAAATCTCAAACCTGAAGTTTTATAATAATGGCTTTAACAAAACTAAAGATAACTATGAAGAAAATATAGATTCTTTTCAAGAACAAGTTAGTCAACTGAATTGTCATGCTAAAGGATCAAGAAAAGCAATTCAAGAACTAACTGTAATCAATACGTGGTTGCAAGAAAAGTATGATCTTGCTCTCGATAAGTTTGAGAAAAATAAATTCACTCTTGATACTTACGAGAACTATGTAAAAGTGACACAACAAGTTAAGCATGATCAAAAACCTTGAAATTGCGTGAGCGTTGGATCGTTTGCTAATCTAGATTATGAGATGTAACGAGATCAAACTGTAAATACAAATGAAAATTTGTATTGATAAGCTTGAGAGAAAACCCACATAGAAACACACACAAAAGGTGCAGATATGACCTAGAAGTTCTAATCTCTATACAAGACAACCTATTTATAGATGCAAAACCACGATCATCCGAACGGCCAGTTTGGAAAAGTTCATGTGATTCCGAAGTGGCAATACGCCTTCAGTTCGGATCAGCACATCTTTGTAACACTTTGTCTTATATTTGATACTTTACATGACGACCTAGAATAATGCATCAACGAACCTCCTCGTGATCTTATTGGGATGGGTTTTAAGAATACGCACCTCCTTTTCTACATAAGTATGAATTCTTAGCTGATTCTGTTGAAGAACAAGAGAACTCTTCAAAACTGGTATATGGTAAGGAGTTGAATCTGACAAGTCATTTGATAATCCAATCAGGGAATCTGTTAAATAATGTATGAATAATTTAGATGTTTCTACTACATATGTAGAAAGTTGAAACTAATAGATGTGTGAACTCTTCTGTTAAGAGTGTTGCTAGTGGTTCATATGATTTGAAATCGTCTCTTAAACATCTTCTGATTGTTTGAGAAATGTTAATGATTTTGGAAAACCTATCGTTGAAAATATTAGGCCTTATCATAAAATTGAAACTATTTATTTTAAACGTATAAACAAGATTGAATGTGAGAAAAAGGTTTTAGCCACTAAACCTAGTGGAAAGATGTTCATGACCTCTGGTTAAATGTTTGAGGATTGGGGAAAACATCCATTTCAAGCTTCTTTCAAATGTAGAGATGCAGGGAAACCTACTTAGTCATCCTCTCACACTACTAAGGATTGAAAGTTGTAAGGTGTTGCAAACACACCAAGTTCGTCTACATGTTGGACCCTTTTCATCGGGCAGAGCTCAAAGTTCAAGATCTGACAGGCCTATTGTGTAGTATCTTAATGTCAGGATATTATGTTTTTATACTATAGATGGTTAAGATCATCTTTAGAGAAATCGATCACTCTCATTGATTTCCAGGTTCTATTTATTGTATTTTTTTTCTCATTATAGCATATGACTGAACTAGTTGATCACAATTGTAATACAATAGTAGAGGGGGAGTTTATTGAACACTTGTGTTCTTACTTTCAAGTGTTATCTTGATCATAATATTATATAACAGTGAGAGTTTATATTAAGTTATTAATGTCTGCTTAGTATAGTGAATAATTCTTGTGTCAAGTTTAGTATAAAGCACGATCCTTCAACATGTCTAATAAAGAACACAACTTCACAATCCTGAAGAAGTTTATCTAGAATGACCTTATCCGGAAGAACCCGGTCCTAAAGAAATGCTTTGTACCACTAAAACCTGAAGAAAGTCTGTCCGGAAGACATACTTTATCCAAAAAACAACCGCAAAATACAATGTAACATGTTGCAACGTAAAACCTAAAGTTAATTTTTACCGCTTCCATATAAATAGGTAGAGTTGACCTTCCTGGCCACTTTTTTAGTTTTTCAGAAACTCTCCCCCCTCCCCCCCCCCCCCCCCCCGGGCCATGTCTCCTAAATATCAAAAGTGGTTCAAACCCTAGTTATTATCTTGTTCCATTCATACTAATTTCTCTTAGAATTCAAACCATGTATCTGTTTTTTCTATAACAACAATCAACAACGATGGCACCAAAGGGACAATCAAAGGCTACACCAATGCCCACTTCACTGTAAGTCACTGATCACAACACACACTGGGTTACTTTGAGAAGTCTAAAAAAATCAAAACCATTCAATCAAATGACTGAACTTCCTCTTGCGGTCACATATCCATTTTGCTTAAACTATAAACCTAAATATTTGTAAAGAGAGAATTGTTGAATTTTGGGACTAAGCACAAAATACTATTTTAGCCAAAGAAGTGTTTAGAGTGGGTACCACAGTCAGTAGGCATGAGATAAGTATCACTGCAGACATGATTAGGAAGCATCTCAAAATTCTAGATGGAGGAGATTGTTGGGTGAAATTTTTGTAGGTTGTCAAATTTGTAATCTTTGGGAAAAAAATGTGTAGAGATTTCGATCACAGATAAAAATCTTGAAATTGATCGCAGATTCACCAGAATGGTGTTCTACTATCCATTATAGATATATGACAAGGCTTCGATATTAAATAGGTTTGTTGAGCTAGTTATATATTGATGTAATTGGGCTTAATTCGGCTTTATTATCGGTTATCTAGTAGTGTTTTTGTGGGCTTGGGTCGATTTCTCCTTAAGGAGAAATAAGGAGAAATTCATGTTGGGTTTTCACCATTTCCAATGGATTTTTTCTTCTTTAAGGAGCTTTCACCTCATGTAGATGTTATAAATACATGTGTTGCTCCCTCTTACCAGGCGTTGGTCCATGTGCTATTGAGAGAGAGTAAAGGTGGGAGCAGGTGTTAGTCTATGTGCCATTCAGAAGAATTGTACCTTTACAAGATGGATTTTGTGATGAAAGACGAATATAGATGGATGAATCACACCAAGATTGCTAAAATCGCCCCAGGAAGATGAATTTCGCTTTAGGCTTTTGTAAATTGTCGTCTGGAAGACATTGTATTCAAACTGATCTGGAGTCGGTAATGAGCCATTTCCAAAAGCAGTATCATGGGCCATTACAGGATAACGAACTGTTACACAATCCAAATTCAGAATTCAAGCAAAGGCTTCTTACATGTAATTTTAAGCAATTTGAGCCTTCTCATTCAGTGGAATGAAGAGTAGAGGTAAGTTCAACTGACCAAGGGTTAATTGAAGTAACGATTCAACATAATGACACAAAAATGACTTAAAAAGAAAAAGAAAGAAATGAACGATTGGGTTGCCTCCCAAGTTGCGCTAAGTTATATGGGTCTTCAGCTTGACCCTACCTTGCATACATTTGTCGGGAAAGGGGTGGTATACCTTCCTCCACATCCGAAGGTTTGATCTTAGGATTCTTAGTACCAAAGTGCATACTGTAAGAGTTGGAAATGAGTGATCCGAACATCAGGTTGGTTTGATAATAGACAACACCTTGGTTATGAGAAATTAGCTTCAGATTTGGGATCAATTTTCAGGACCTTCAGCATCGATAGCATATATCAACTCCCATTCAACCTCAATGGATAGTGCATGTAGTTGTTTTGAAATAGGCGTCACTATAATCTTTTCCTCTCTGACAAGTAAAGTGAGTTATTTCATATCAAGATCGATTAGAGCTCTGGCCGTAGCCAAGAATGGGCATCCCAAAATTAGTGGATGTTCCTCGTGAGCAGGAATGTCAAGAATATTGAATTATGTCCGAAGGTGAGCTTCCCTACCTGGATTAGCAGATTCTTAACAATACCCTTCGATTTTATCGTTGAGTAATCTGTCGACCTAATAGTCAGCTCCATTGGATGTAGGTGATCTAGATCAAGCTTCTTGTAGATAGAGAGTAGCATGAAGCTTTATCCTAAATCTTCCAACGCTTCTATGGATGGCAAGTGCCCAATTCTGCAGGGACTAGTAAAACAGCCCGGGTCTTCATCTTTGACCAGTAGTTTACTCTTTAGTATTTTAAAGACCACCATGGTCGGGGTGACCAAGGGGTTTTTAGTTAAGTTTCAGTTGGAAACCATGTTTTATTTTAGAAATTTGAGATAATTGGGCATAAGATCAAATCAAGTAAGAAAATCATCGCGACCGATTGCTTTAGGTTTAAGACGCATGATATGCTCCAGGAATTGTTCATACGTTTCCTCTTCCGGTGTTTCTTGTTTCTTGTCGTAGTATTCCTTTAGGTAGCTCTCCAACAGTTTCTTAGAATGAGCAACAATTCTTTCCGCTTCTCTTAATGGTCTTATTTGGAAGATTGTTCCACGATGATCATATTGGGGCGGTGTTTAGATTTACTTCCGTGTTACTTGGTAGTTCGTCTTTATTCCTTTCGGATAAGTTTGCAGCAAGTTGACTGAGTTGTCTTTCAATGTTTTAAATGATGCTTGCTGATTCTTGATATCCGTCTAATGCTGACCTTCCATGTTCACCAGATTTTGAACAATTTTTCTAATCTTTCCAGCTTTTGATCGCCTGGGCCTCTAGAAATAGAACTTTAAGTATGTGGCAGGCGATATGGTTGGCTTTGATTAGAATGGCATTGATTGTAACCCCTTCCCCCCTAGGAATTCTGGTTCAAATTTCTCCAAGAACCATTGTAATGGTTACAGGATCGTATAAGTTACTGTCATTCGAAGGAGTACTGTAGAAGTTGTGGGTTGCATCTACGTGCTCTTGTAGCGAAGAAAAGAAAACTTGGCAGTTGTCCATCGTGTGTCGACCTCCAAAACTGTCATAGTTTCCAGTAGACTTTTTCATTAGCAATTTACATAGCTCATGAGAGCCTCAATTTTCGCTTGTAATGCCATGACATCGTCTATAGCGTGTACTTCAAATTTCTTTGAATTAGAAGATGATAAAGATGGCTGACGACCTCTGGTCGGTTTCCATTCATAGTTGTTATATGTTAGCTCTTTAAATAAAGCGGTTGCAACTTTGGGGGTCTTTTTAAAAATTGATCCTCCAGATGAGGAAGCAACGTGCATTCGCGTTGCGTGCTTTAACCCATTGTTGAAATACTGCACTTCTAACCACTCATCCATATTATGGTGAGAGCACTACCTTAGTAGACTCTTGTACATTTTTAGGCCTCGTTTAAACCTTCCCCATCCTCCTGTAGAAATGAAGTAATGTTGTTGTGTAGGCAAGTAGTTTTGGGTAGTAGAAAGAACATGACTAGGAATTTCTCTTCCAACTGGTCCCACATGGTGATGGATTCAGCAGGTATTGATTTCAGCCAGGTTTTGGCGTGACTAGTCAGAATAAAAGGAAAGAGTCGGGGCAGATAGCATCAGCTCTATCCCCTTCGAGCTTGAATGTGTCACACATCTCGACGAAAATCTTAAGGTGCGTGTGAGGGCACTCATCGGTGAAGCCATGAAATTCAGCTGCATTCTAAAACATATGGAATACTCCAGGCTTAATCATGAATTGTCCGGACACTGGAGGTTGGGTGATGCAAGATTGTGCGCCATGTAGTATAGGCATCCCATTACCAACCACCAGATTCGGAGGGTTCGCGTCTCCCATCCTTTGTAGCTAATGTAATGTTCACTTCGGTTCAGGTAGTGGCTGAATGATGATGGATTTCGCGTTAAACGAGTAGAAGCAAAAGGTCAAAAGTTTGCTTGGTTTTTTTAATTTTTGGATGTTTTGGGTTTTCTCCAATTGTGAAAAGAAGAAAGCAAATGAAAGAGAAAGTAAATGTACATCCGAACTAATCTAAGAATGACGTCTTGCTCCCCGGCAGCGATGCCAAAATGCCCTTGATGCGTGTAAGACTAACTTCGAGAACTTGCAAAAATAGACCTTTAAAGTAATCTATCTAACATGCCATATAGGAAAGTGGACCTATAGAACATTAACATCAGTAAGATGACCTAGGGTTGACCTAAGGAGCACTAGTGACATCATACTATGACTAGTACTATCTAGTTAATTGTCACTTAACTTATACGAAATGAAATAGAAAACTAGCAGTAATGAGAATGAATATCATCTTAGATTTGCTACACCAATGAATCTATCTATACCTGCCTAACAAACTGATATGACTTAACTATTCTAATGGAGAAAGGCCTTACTAGAGTTACCCTAATCAAGCAAATGTCCAATCACTTACTACCCCTAACGATAGCGGGATCATGTTCAGAAGCTCTTATAAATTACTAACAACAATGAAAAAGTACTCACTCAACCTACGCCTAACTAAAGGACAAAGGTATTTGGATCTAATGTTGTGCAAAATGTATTCTATATAAAACTACCAAAAACACAGCCGAAAACCTAAACTAGACCACACACAACAGGTAAGTGTACATATCGAATGTAATAAGGAAGTCCGGATGTCGAACCCAAAGGGACACTAGATAATGATACTAGACTTGATTAATGACTTAAACTAAATAAAAGAAAGTTTTGATTTTTAAAATTAGAAACTACTAAAACTAGAAACTACTAAACTAGGAAAGTAAGGACACCTAAATGACTGACACAGACAACCCAAAAGACAGAGAAACTCAGATAGGGAAGAAGTACAACCTAGCTAACAATCCTACTTGTAACTCTCGGTTTCTCTCGGCTATGAATAACTATGATGGAACTGGGATCTTACAAAACAAACCTATAGACTCCTAGTGGACCCCGGATCATTCTCCATGCGTGACCCAAAAGAACACCTACAGACTATAATACGCTCACTAGTTAGTCATATCACCTCTTGGATTGTCTCCAAAAATATCCTAGTACTCGAACAAGTAAGTCATGTCTCAGGTTGTTCCTACCTCAAACACCCTAAGAAACCATAAGATGTAAGGAGTAACCTAATAATCACACGTAATGACATGGAACAGTAGACACATTAGAAATTCTAGGGAAACCCCCTCCCAGAGCATTTACGTAAGGAATTATTTCTCCAGCATATGATGTTTTCTCGGCTAATTAAGTAAAGTTATCTCGGAAGGCTTTGAAGACCCGAGGTAACTAGTTATCTTGGACGAGCAAACTGTCCAAAGTAACATAGGTTACCTCGGGAGATAACTTTATCTCGGAAGCAACATTTTACCCCAGGTAGTGGATGTGCCCGAGATAACTCAAGTTACCTCGGTAAGGCGAGTTATCTCGGAAAACTTGGCTTTTCCACTTGGCCTGACAACACTGCTTTTCTTCAGATATGCAAGTTGCTCTGCTCTTAAGCCTATAAGAAGCTGTCAGTTTATCTTTTAGACTAGTTTATTATATTCTAGTTCATGTATCTCTGTTCGAGGGTCCAGATAAACATTAGAGAAATCAAGGGTTATCCTTGATTTCTTAGGCACTATATATAGTTACTTGTATTCTATAATTCCCTGGTTCGCTCATGTATGCTTTTCGAATTATCAAGTAATAACAATATAGTGCCCAGTATTATTCACATTTGTGTTTTAATTTCTTTACATTCGATCTCCATCTTAGGAACTAAAAACAGAGCAAAAGGTTTAACTTTATTCTGCCTGGTTAAACCTTAAGTAAGTTCTTGTAATTGGTTAAACTCTGTAACCGAAATCGATTCTACAAGTGGTATCAGAGCTTTGGCTCTTCTTTTAAAAGAAAATGTTTTAAAACTTAAGATTTACTTGCTTACTCATTTTTTCTGTTAAAATCGTTTTATTCACACATTTCGTACATCCTTAACCATGGGTGACTCTTGAAATGGTAATTTGAACAAACCACCATCCTTTGTGCCCGATGATTTTGATACGTGGAAATTACGTATGATCGGGTATCTTCATCATTCTGATTATCGAATGTGAAAGTCTATGATTTACGGCCCTACTACTGCGATAGTAAAATCGGCCACTACGCAGAGTGTCGACATACTGATAGCTCTTGTTGATTTCTCTGACGACGACCACAAGTCTGTCGAAGGTGATCACAAAGCTCTATGGGCACTACAGGCCGCACTTCCAAATTCGGCGTCATAGGTTTTAAAATCTGTAAAACTGCTTCTGATTTATGGAAAGCCTTAAAAGAAATGTATGAAGGAACTGATGAAGTTGAAGAAAACAAGAAAGATGTCCTGAAACAAATATATGAGAACTTCTCTCACAAAAATGGTGAGAGTATGAATGCTCATTATCTTCATTTCGTCCAACTTCTTGATGAACTACAGGGCAATGATGTTAAGATGGAAAATGACATCATCAGAAAATTTTTGAGATCACTGCCTTATATTTGGACAGTTTACAAACTCTGAAATTAAGTGAACTTTATGGGATGTTGAGTGCCCATGAGATGGAAATAAGAGAAAAGTCAGGTGCTCTAGGCAAACCTGCAAATTTAAAACTTCTAACCTCCACAGCACTCATCACTTCTCATGAAGACAGAAGTCAATTTAGTGGTCAAGCTCATGTGATCACATATCCGACATCACCACGAGGTAATGAACTCATGCCTCACTTTTATAACAACTTTATTCATCTCCAGCAAGATGCATGAAGGAGCTCCTATCAGCCCACATGTAGTCAAGATGAAGTCGTACATTGACCGACTAGAGAAGCTCGATTATGTCATTCCTCCTGAAATGGAAACGGACCTGATCCTCTAATATTTTTCCAGTTCGTTCACATAGTTTCGAATAAACTTTAACATGAACAACTTGGTAAAGACAGTATTCGAGCTACATGGTATGTTGAAAACTACTAAAATCAGTATTACCTCTAGAAAGAATCCTACATTCTTGGTGGTCAGTTCTGTCAGGACCAGATTTGAGCATCTTGTTCTTATACGATTCATCACACAAGTGCGGAAATCATGTGTGATGGTCAATTTGGGTTGGATTCGCCTCAACGATCACCCATGGGTGATCTCTAAAACTCAAAAACACACACTATCACCAAGAACACACACACAAGAGGCTCTTTGCAGTAGGCAAACCTTGATGCGTGCTCAATAGGGTTTTTCCAAGTAGTATTTATACTACTAGTGTGCTGGAGACAAAGAGAATGTTTGACACGACACAATCATTACCTAGAATTCAACAAAATATCCTAACAGTAAAACAAGTTCGCTAAGCATTATGTCAAGTTCGCTAGATATCAATAAGTCCGCTAACAAGTTCGCTAAGCACTAACAAGTATGCTAGTAAGTGCGCTAAGCATAAACAAGTCTGTTAACTAGTACGCTAAGCATTAACAAATACTCCAAGCAAACAAGTACGCTAGGAATAAACAAGTCCGCTAAGATAACATTTCAAACAAGTACGCTAAGGGTAAATTAAGTACGCTAAGTTTATTAATCACAAGTCCGATAAGAAGCATAAGTAACAAGTCCGCTAAGAAGCATAACAAGTACGCTATCATTTACACAAAGTTCTCCAAGTACATATCAAAAGAGATTTACAAAACAAAGTATCAATTACAATGATAAGACAAAAATAAGTTTGTGTTGCTAACAAATAGGTTCTAACAATTCCACCCTTGTTGGCAATGCAAACTCGTGAGCTTCAAGCATCTTGACCTGTCAGCTTCTGCAGGAATCTCCAGTTCTCTCTGGCTGCAGGTTTGTCTTTGTCAGAAAGTACGTGAATACCCATGTCATACAGCCTAAAGAGATCTTGCCATACGAGCTTCTTCAAGTCATTATAGTTGTTCAGCTCAACCAATCTTCTTGCCCCGTCAAGAATGACACTCGACCCATGTTCTTCAATTAACCAACAAGTTGCAGTTCTCAGAAGTTCAGAATTAAGAGTGAGTCTACCTAATCCAGCTAGCCTTTCACACCACCAGTTTAAGAATATTAAGAAGTAGTTGGCATCATAGCATTTATAAGGTCTCAACTGAAGAGGTATTGTCCGCATCTTCTCATATTACATTATCTTCAAGTAAGATCGAGAGAGAAGACGGAGTTCTATAGCAGCAAATAATCTGATAGCTTCAGCACCATTTCTCTCGATTACCAACTCATGAGTCATCCCGTTATAATACCAACTGATCATAGGAGCATTCTTCTGGTTTCCAGGGATAGTCTTTGCCTTTACTTCCTTTCCAACATCCTTGAATATTCCACGGTGAGGAGCACGAAGCCTTCTCTTCTCTTCTGCCAACTGAGCTTTTCTCTCTTCTTCTGGATTTTGATTGAATCTTTTATCATCATAAGCAGATTGGATCAACGCAGCAGC
Organism: Deinandra increscens subsp. villosa; assembly: GCA_039602395.1. Taxonomy (NCBI): domain Eukaryota; kingdom Viridiplantae; phylum Streptophyta; class Magnoliopsida; order Asterales; family Asteraceae; genus Deinandra; species Deinandra increscens. The sequence continues at coordinate 12,342 of JBCNJP010013244.1, forward strand.
CCTTATACCTTTTAGATGGCTAGTATGGTTTACCAGTTCCAGGTATTTGAGCTGTTTGAGTTCCTAGGAGAATAAGCTAGTGAGAGCTTTGAAGTCTCCAAATATTTGGACAAAGCCGTTTCTCCACTTCACCATAAAAGCATCAAAGGCTTCATCATATTTCCATCCTAAGATCTTCATCCCATGATTGACGTTAGGGTTGCTAGGCATCTTCCTCAAGTTCTTGGCATCAAATAATTGCATAACCTTCAAGTTAGGAGTTAGCTTATCCCATTCGTC
>JBCNJP010013245.1:0-12618 GCA_039602395.1 Deinandra increscens subsp. villosa
TCTCTCTCTAGCTAAACCGTATTTTACAAGCCCAAACACATAATTAACTAAAACCCAATCACTAAACATAGATAACCCAAGCCCAAACCCATTTAATACACAAGCCTCATCATTTATTGATTATAGTCGAAACACGATATCAATGATCAATCATGATTGGGGAATCCAAGTGGTTGATTGAATCAAGTATGAGAAGCAATAATAAACGATGAATCAACAAAGTTAATAAACACTTACGATTAGATGATCAAATCGTTGATTACTATTACAACTCGATTTATGTCTGGCACATAGGTTTCGGTTAAGTCACTGAAATCTATCTATGGTCTCTCTCAAATCACGAATTCCCTTTCTCTCTTGTGTCTATTTCGGCAAACCTAGCTAGTGCGATGTAAGTTTGTTTAAATATAAACTCACACATTTATTACATGGGCCAAAGCCCTTTCTCTCTGTAGCTAAAACCTAATTTTACAAGCCCAAACAAATAATTATTTAACACCCAATCACTAAACATAGATAACCGAAGTCCAAAGCCATTTAATACACAAGCCTCATCATTTATCGATTATAGTCGAAACACGAAATCAATGATCAATCATGAGTGCGGAATCCAAGTGATTGACTGAATCCAGTATGAGAAGCAATAATAAACGATGAATCAACAAAGTTAATAAACTCTTACGATTAGATGATCAAATCGTTGATTACTATTACAACTCGATTTCTGTCTAGCACACAGGTTTCGGTTAAGCCACCGAAATCTTTCTCTGGTCTCTCTCAAGTTACAAATTCCCTATCTCTCTTGTGTTTATTTCGGCGAACCTTAGCTAGTAGGATGTGAGTTTGTTTAAATACAATCTCATACATTTATTACATGGGGGCCAAAGCCCTTTGCTCCTCTAGCTCAAACCGTATTTTACAAGAACAAACACAACATTAACTAACAACCAATCATTAAAATGGATAACCCAAGCCCAAACCCATTTAATACACAAGCCTCATCATTTATTGATTATAGTCGAAACACGATATCAATGATTAATCATGAGTGCGGAATCCAAGTGGTTGATTGAATCAAGTACGAGAAGCAATAATAAACGATGAATCAACAAAGTTAATAAACACTTACGATTAGATGATCAAATCGTTGATTATTACTACAACTCGATTTTTGTCTAGCACACAGGTTTCGGTTAAGCCACCGAAATCTATCTCTGGTCTCTCTCAAGTTACAAATTCCCTTCTCTCTCTTGTATTTATTTCGGCGAACCTTAGCTAGTAGCGATGTGAGGTTGTTTAAATACAATCTAATACATTTATTACATGGGGGCCAAAGCCATTTGCTCCTCTAGCTCAAACCGTATTTTACAAGAACAAACACATACATTAACTAACAACCAATCACTAAAAATGGATAACCCAAGCCCAAACCCATTTAATACACAAGCCTCATCATTTATTGATTATAGTCGATACACGATATCAATGATCAATCGTGAGTGCGGAATCCAAGTGATTGACTGAATCCAGGATGAGAAGCAATAATAAACGATGAATCAACAAAGTTAATAAACTCTTACGATTAGATGATCAAATCGTTGATTACTATTACAATTCGATTTCTGTCTAGCACACAGGCGGTTAAGCCATCGAAATCTTTCTCTGGTCTCTCTCAAGTTACAAATTCCCTATGTCTCTTGTGTTTATTTCGGCGAACCTTAGCTAGTAGGATGTGAGTTTGTTTAAATACAATCTCATACATTTATTACCTGGGGGCCAAAGCCCTTTGCTCCTCTAGCTCAAACCGTATTTTACAAGAACAAACACAACATTAACTAACAACCAATCATTAAAATGGATAACCCAAGCCAAAACCCATTTAATACACAAGCCTCATCATTTATTGATTATAGTCGAAACACGATATCAATGATCAATCATGAGTGCGGAATCCAAGTGGTTGATTGAATCAAATACGAGAAGCAATAATAAACGATGAATCAACAAAGTTAATAAACACGTACGATTAGATGATTAAATCTTTGATTATTACTACAACTCGATTTTTGTCTAGCACACAGGTTTCGGTTAAGCCACCGAAATCTATCTCTGGTCTCTCTCAAGTTACAAATTCCCTCTCTCTCTTGTATTTATTTCGGCGAACCTTAGCTAGTAGCGATGTGAGTTTGTTTAAATACAATCTAATACATTTATTACATTGGGGCCAAAGCCATTTGCTCCTCTAGCTCAAACCGTATTTTACAAGAACAAACACAACATTAACTAACAACCAATCACAAAACATGGATAACCCAAGCCCAAACCCATTTAATACACAAGCCTCATCATTTATTGATTATAGTCGATACACGATATCAATGATCAATCGTGAGTGCGGAATTCAAGTGATTTACTGAATCCAGTATGAGAAGCAATAATAAACGATGAATCAATAAAGTTAATAAACTCTTACTATTAGATGATCAAATAGTTGATTACTATTACAACTCGATTTCTGTCTAGCACACAGGTTTCGGTTAAGCCACCGAAATCTTTCTCTGGTCTCTCTCAAGTTTCAAATTCCCTCTCTCTCTTGTGTTTATTTCGGCGAACATTAGCTAGTAGGATGTGAGTTTGTTTAAATACAATCTCTTACATTTATTACATGGGGGCCAAAGCCCTTTGCTCCTCTAGCTCAAACCATATTTTACAAGAACAAACACAACATTAACTAGCAACCAATCACTAAAATGGTAAACCCAAGCCCAAACCCATTTAATACACAAGCCTCTTCATTTATTGATTATAGTCGAAACACGATATCAATGATCAATCATGAGTGCGGAATCCAAGTGGTTGATTGAATCAAGTATGAGAAGCAATAATAAACGATGAATCAACAAAGTTAATAAACACTTATGATTAGATGATCAAATCGTTGATTAGTTTTACAACTCGATTTATCTCAAGCACATTGGTTTCGGTTAAGTCATCGAAATCTTTTTATGATCTCTCTCAAATCACGAATTCCCTCTCTCTCTCTCTCTCTTGTGTCTATTTCGGCAAACCTACCTAGTGCGATGTGAGTTTGTTTATATTTAAACTCACACATTTATTACATGGGCCAAAGCCCTTTCTCTCTCTAGCTAAACCGTATTTTACAAGCCCAAACACATAATTAACTAAAACCCAATCACTAAACATAGATAACCCAAGCTTAAACCCATTTAATACACAAGCCTCATCATTTATTGATTATAGTCGAAACACGATATCTGTCACCCCAATTAACCACTAACGGAGCTTATACCGTTAAGGGGTGCGAGCAAACCAGGACCACAACCATTAGTTACAAATACTAAACGAATCAGAGTAAGTCCAACTACATTTCATAAAATAAAGTTTCAAAATACGCAGCGGAAAATATTGTCTTAGCACTAACCACGTGCTTTACAAATCATTGTTTAAAATCCCCAACTCAATTTAAATGAAAGAAAAATGTCTTCGTGTGCCATGCCAACCCGCTCCGGATACTCCTCAGCGATCTGCAAATGTTTAAACCACACAAGTGTCAACCTAACGGTTGGTGAGCTCACGGTGGGCTTGTCATGCAGTGGCCCGGTCTCATAATCATAATTGTGTCAACATATACTTATGTAATATTTATTTGTGAGAAGCAATGCTTAGTGATATCCATAATCATAGTATTGTGGTTTAGTAAAAGTAATGTCCGTAACATACGTTATCGGGTATGTACTAATTTTGTATAGTTAAAGTGCTCAACCGATATCGCGGGTAGCTAATCCGTTGTTCCATGCACTAAGGAAGTTTGTACCAAAGCTGATTGATATTGTAGTGGCAGTGCCATCATCTATTTTGTTTTGCGGACCTACGTCATCGCGGCTTTGCCTCCCCCGTGTCCTCTCGGGACCACGGTCAGATAGGCTGATATTGTACCTCCATGCACTTCCCGTGTCACGAGGCGGAGTTTGTCAAATTCCAGTAGATCTACCCAACATCCCCTCGCTTTACTATTAATGGTACAATTAAGTTGAGGACTTTTTCAGTTACAAGGCAATCCTTAGAAATCATGTGATATCATGTGGTTTAGACTTTAACCTACACTAGCCATATTAAAACGGTTTACTTTGGGTTCTCATGAATCCCGAAAACATTTTCAGTTTCGTTTTAGAAATAGTTGTTTGAGTATTTCACAAGTGTCTCCCATAAAACACTTCAAGTTCATCAAGTGGGTGCCAAGCACTCCTAAGTTCAAGTTCATCAGAGAGGTGCATAGCACTCATAAGGTTGTCAGCATTGTTTTTCATTAAGTTATTCAGTGTGACCCAAACGGGCTCACGATAAATGGGTTAGTGACACTCACCTTTGGTTGCACTGCTACACTTGCTAGTAATCCAAATATTGTTTGCTTAACGAAGACCTAAGAACACGTTTAGGTCTTAAGTATTAGTTTTGTGTCTAACATTTAACTCACGTCACTATGGCCCATAACATAGCACGTTGGAATTATGACACGACATATCGACACACGACACCGATAGTTGATCATAAACAAGGGTTCACATAATTTAGAAGTCAAAGCATGTTTCATTATTGCATAATCATGTAAGTCATGGCATAACATTCAAATAAGTTGTACAAGTTGGGTTTTGGTCAGATCATAGTTTCGCTACTTAGTGTCGCTACATAGTTTCGCTAGGTGCACGGGCAGGACTTTCGCTAGGGATTACCCGATGACACAGTTTCGCTAGCTAGTTTCGCCCGAAACTGCTCCGAAACTGCTGACGCAGTTTCGCTAGCCTAGATTCGCTCGAAACTGGTTTGAACTTTCGTTCAGGTTGATTCGCTCGGTAGTTTCGTTCGAGCAGGTCTACTTAGTTTCGCGGGCGACACTATAGTTTCACCACATAGTATCGCTGGATGAATATATATACAGTTTCGCCCAGAGAACAGCTCAGTTTCGCTGGTCACGGAAAACACATAAATCAGCCTAAAAATCAATCTAGCAGCTTCCATACTTCATGTGATTCAATATTTAGCATGCATAAACATTTACCAACATCAAACAACAAGTTTTAACACCTTAAACATGGGTTTTCACATTCAAATCACCAAAAACACATTTTAAACCTAAAATGACCTAACTAGCATGAATCTTCATTATGGTTTGATTTCAAACGTAAAGTTACAGACTTTATGATAGATCTAGCCTTCCTAAGCATCATATCAGAAGATCAAGTGATTACATGAAGATCTAAGCATGCTTTTTAAGAAAACACAAAGAAAATGCATAAAGAATGGTTTTGGGACTCACGATTCGATCTAGGGCCCCAAATGGATGAGATGAGATGATGGTTTCTTGGTGGTTCACAGCTGACCAGATTTCTCGAGAGAGCAGAGATGGAGAGTGTGTGTGTTTTGTGTGAAATGATGCAAATGGGAAGTAACTAGGGTTTTATAAAATATATATATCAGGGGCTAGTTTCGCTGGCAGTTTCGCTGGCCAAGCGAAACTGGCTCTGAGCACTTGTAAGTCAAACAGTTTAGCCGGCTACCGAGCGAATCTACAGTTTCGCCCGGTAGTTTCGCCAGAAACCAAAAGTGGCCAATTTACATTCTATTATCAATACTAAATCATGCGTTTAAATCACATTGCACACAATGACAATAAATAAATGAACACATAACACATATGGACGGGTTCGGTGATCAACCAAAGGTCGTGGACGTATTCGGCCTAGTTAAGCATTAGTTACTAAGTTAACACTTATAACGTAACTAACGGAGATTGTCTAACGGAAGTTAACCTTGGAATTGTCGGATGTCACATCATCCCCTTGTAAATGGAATTTTCGTCCCGAAAATTATTCTTGCGTCGTAGCGTTCGCAGCCTCGGCTGTCGTCGTTGCTGTTGTTGCTGGGGAAAGAAAGCAAAAGTTTTAGGGTCGCCACATCCTCCTCCTGTTAAAGGAATTTTGGTCCTCAAAATTAAATCATACCTTGAGTTTCCGTGGACGTATGCTCGAACAAGTGAGGATACTTTTTCTTCATCTGATCCTCTCGTTCCCAAGTATATTCAGGTCCACGCTTTGAGTTCCATCGAACCTTGACGATCGGAATCTTGCTACGTTTGAGGGCTTTCTCCTCGCGTCCCATGATTTCTACTGGTTGCTCAATAAATCTCAAATGTTCGTCGATCTCCAATTCCTCCAAAGGAATTATTTCGGTGTCTTCAGCCAGACATTTCTTCAGATTCGAGACGTGAAACACGTTGTGAACTCCATCGAGTTCTGCAGGGAGTCGTAATCGATAGGCCACCGGGCCTACTTCCCCGATGATCTCAAATGGACCGATATAGCGAGGATTCAGCTTTCCGCGCTTTCCGAAGTGTATCATTCCTTTCCAGGGAGATACCTTCAATAGTACCTTGTCGCCTACCTCGAACTTCAAAGGTTTACGGCGTTTGTCGGCATAGCTCTTTTGCCTATCACGTGCTGCGGCTATCCGCTTTCTGATTTGAATAATTCGCTCAGTTGTATCATGAATGAGTTCCGGTCCGGTGAGTCCTTTCTCACCCGTTTCGGCCCAACATACGGGCGATCTACATTTTCTGCCATAAAGAGCTTCAAAAGGTGCTGCACCAATGCTCGTATGATAACTGTTGTTGTAGGAGAACTTGTCACACCCCCAAATAACCACTAACGGAGTTTATACCGTTAAGGGGTGCAAGCAAACCAGGACCACAACCATTAGTTACAAATACTAAACGAATCAGAGTAAAGTCCAAACATTAATAATAAAAACCGTTTAACAGTACGCAGCGGAAAACATTATCTTTAGCACTAACCACGTGCTTTACATAAACGTTGTTTTAAATTCCCAAGTTTAGTTTAAATAAAAATAAACATCTTCTTGTGCCATGTCAACCTGCTCCGGATACTCCTCAGCGATCTGCAAAAGTGAAAACCGCACAAGTGTCAACCTAACGGTTGGTGAGTTCACAGTGGGCATGTCACGCATTGGCCCGGTCTCATAATCATAATCGTGTCAACATATACATACGTAATATTTGTTTGTGAAAAGCAATGCTCAGTTATATACATCAGTTCATAAACATTTGGTATTTAGTGTTAGTATTGTCCGTAACGTAATTATCAGGTATGTACTAGTCTTGTATAATTAAAGTGCTCAACCGATATCGCGGGTAGCTAATCCGTTGTTTCCATGCACTAAGGAAGTTTGTACCAAAGCTGACCATAAAGTATCGTAGTGGCAGAGCCTTCAGCTATTTTGTTTTGCAGACATATGTCATCGCGGCTTTGCCTCCCCCGTGTCCTCTCGGGATCACGGTCAAATAGGCTGATATTGTACCTCCGTGCACCTCCAGTGTCACGAGGCGGAGTTTGTCAAACTCCAGTAGATCTACCCAACATCCCCTCGCTTTACAATTAATGGCACAATTAAGTTGAGGACTTTTTCAGTTAAAAGGCAATCCTTAGAAATCATGTGATATCATGTGGTTTAGACTTTAACCTACACTAGCCATATTAAAACGGTTTACTTTGGGGTTCTTATGAATCCCGAAAACATTTTTCAGTTTCGTTTTAGAATTAGTTGTTTAAGTAATTCACAAGTGTTTCCCATAAAACACTTCAAGTTCATCAAGTAGGTGCATAGCACTCTAAGTTTTCAGTTTCATCAAGTAGTGCATAGCACTCATAAAGTTGTCAGCATTGTTTTTCATTAGGTTATTCAGTGTGTCCCAAACGGGCTCACAGTAAACGGGTTAGTGACACTCACCTTGGGTTGCACTGCTACACTTGTTAATAATCCAAGTATTGCTTAACGAAGACCTATGAACACGTTTAGGTCTTAAGTATTAGTTTTGTGATCTAAACTCTACATAACGTCACTATGGCCCATAACATAGCACGTTGGACTATAACACGACATACCGACACACGACACCGATGGTTGATCATAAACAAGGGTTCATATAATACAGAAATCATAGTATGTCTTATCATAGCATAATCATGTAAGTCATAGCATAGCATTCAAATAAGTTGCACAAGTTTGGGTTTAGTCTGGCGAAACTGCTGGAGAAACTGCTAGAGAAACTGCTAGAGAAACTGCTAGGAATCTGCTAGAGCTGCTAGAGAAACTGCTAGTTTCGCTAGCTAGTTTCGCCAGGAACTGGTTGAACTTTCGTTCAGGGACAAGGTCAGTTTCGTTCACGAGAGACACTACAGTTTCGCTGCACAGTGTCGCTGGAAGGAGATATGCATAGTTTCGCTGGATAGTTTCTCCTAATGAATGCACAGTGTCGCTGGTCGCTAAAAAACCCGTAAATTTGACTAAAAATCTTTCTAACAGCCTCCATACTTCATGTAATTCATTTTCAAGCATACATAATCATTTAGGAACATCACAGGAGCATTTTTAACATCATAAACATGTATTTTCATCATCAAATCTTCAAGAACACATTTTACACAAAATAACCTAATCTAGCATGAATCTCTATTATGGATCAGTTTCACACGTACAGTTGTAGTCTTTATGATAGATCTAGTATTCCTAAGCATTCTTACAGAAAATCTAACGATTACATGGAGATCTAGGCATGCTTTATGAAGAAAACACATAGAAAAGCAAGAAACATGGTCATGGGACTCACGGTTTGATCTAGGATCGATGGATGATCTTCTTCTACAGAAAAGATGGCTGATCTTGATGGTCTCTAAGGCTGGTCCAGAATCGCAAGAGGGAGAGAGAGTGTGTGTGTTTCTTGTGTGATGTATGCAAATGGGTAATTAGGGTTTAAAGCTTCATTTAAATACTAATGGCCATCATGGGCTTTCATTGGGATTTGGGCCCCCAATGATTAGCCATCATTAGCCCATGATTAGTCTAATGACTAGCCCAATCATTAATCATGTATGCATACACTTAGTTACCCGGTTAAACATATAATCACATAATTAGGCAATTTGTCACATAATTTATCAAATAATTAAATAGTCATTCTTTTTAATAAAAATCATGCATTTAAATCATGTTTCTCATAATAACAACATATAAATAAATACATAGCACATATGGACGGGTTCGGTGATCAACCAAAGGTCGTGGACGTATTCGGCCTAGTTAAGCATTAGTTACTAAGTTAACACTTATATCGTATCTAACGGAGATTGTCTAACGGAAGTAAACCTTGAAATTCCCGGATGTCACAGAACTCCACCAACGGAAGGTGAGCCTCCCAATCTTTACCGAAGTCGAGAACGCAAGCTCGGAGCATATCTTCCAAAGTCTGAATAGTTCGTTCCGTCTGGCCATTGGTCTGCGGGTGATAAGCTGTACTCATATCCAGTCTGGTTCCCAGTGCTTCTTGCATAGATTGCCACAATCGGGAAGTAAATCGAGGATCTCGATCAGAGATAATGGTCTTAGGCACTCCATGACGTGCCACAATTCGGTCAATGTACAGCTTTGTTAACTTATCCATATTGTCATTTTCCCTCATTGGGATAAAGTGTGCAGATTTGGTTAGTCGATTAATGATAACCCAAATCGCATCCGGTCGATTTGATCGATGTGGTAGTCCCGTTACGAAATCTGTGACATCCGAGAATTTCAAGGTTTACTTCCGTTAGACAATTCCGTTAGTTACGTTATAACTGTTAACTTAGTAACTAATGCTTAACTAGGCCGAATACGTCCACGTCCTTTGGTTGATCACCGAACCCGCCCATATGTGCTATGTGTTCATTTATTGTTGTCATTATGTGCAATGTGATTTAAACGCATGATTTAATATTATGAATAACATGACAAATTGTAAATCCTTGATTTTGTGAAAATTGTCTAAGCTGTGCAGTCAGCGAAACTAACGGGCGAAACTATAGTGTCGCCCGGTAGTCAGCTGAGCTATTCGATAAACACGTGATCAGAGCTAGTTTCGCCTGGCCAGCGAAACTGCCAGCGAAACTAGCCCCTGATATAAATAATCTTAATAAACCCTAGTTCTCCCATTTGCCTCATTTCATACAAAACACACACACACTCCATCTTTCTCCTGGAAATCTGGTCAGCCGAGATTCACACCGAGCCAGCGAGATCTCAGCCCCGAACCATCATCCATCAAGCTTGGAGATCGAACCGTGAGTCCCAAAACCACCATTTTTATGTTTTCTATGTGTTTTACTTAAAAAGCATGACCAAACCTCCATGAAATCACTTGATCTTCTGATATGTTGCTTAGGATTGCTAGATCTGTTATAAAGTCAGTAACTTTACGTGTGAAATCCATCCATGTTGAAGATTTATGCTAGATTAGGTTATTTTAGGTTAAAATGTGTTTTTGGTGATTTAATGATGAAAATGCATGTTTAAGGTGTTAAAGCTTACTGATTTATGTTGGTAAATGGTTATGAATGCTAGATAATGAATTGCATGTAATATGGAAGCTGTTAGATTGATTTTTAGGCTGATTTATGTGTTTTTCGCGACCAGCGAAACTGTACTGTTCTCTGGGCGAAACTATGTAGCGAAACTATGTATATCTCCTTCCAGCGACACTATGCAGCGAAACTGCAGTGTCGCCGGGTAAACCAACCAGACCAACTCGAGCGAATCTACCGAGCGAAATTCCCTGAACGAAAGTTCAAACCAGTTTCGGGCGAAACAAGGCTAGCGAAACTGTGCCAACAGTTTCGAGCGAAACTAGCCTAGCGAAACTGTGTCATCGGGCATTGCCTAGCGAAAGTGCTGCCCGTGTACACAGCGAAACTGCCTAGCGAAACTAGGCTAGCGAAACTGTGACCAGAATCTAAACTTGTGCAATTTACTTGAAAGTTATGCCAAGACTTACATGATTATGCTATGATGATACATGTTTGACTTCTGATGTATATGAACCCTTGTTTACGATCAACCATCGGTGTCGTGTGTCGATATGTCGTGTCTTAGTTTAACGTGCTATGTTATGGGCCATAGTGAACGTTGTTTGAAATGAATTAGACACAAGACTAATATATAAGACCTAAATGAATTATAGGTCTTCATTAAGAAATCAATTCAAGGATAATTAAACAAGTCTAGCCGAGCAACCAAAGGTGAGTGTCACTAACCCGCAAGATACGATCCCGTTAGGGACGGAAAGAACAACTTAAAAACAATGCTGACAAAACTTACGAGTGCTGAGCACCGGACAAATAAAAATCGATTGTTTTCCACCAAAGTGTTTATGGGAACACTTGGGGGGGGGATTCAAGTCGTTGTTTACGAAAAATAAAATTGATAAATGATTTTTGGGTTCGATGGTAACCCTAAGTGAAATGTTTTAATATGGCTAGCATAGGTTAAAGGCTTTAAACCAAATGATATCACATGATTTCTAAGGAATGTTTTTGGTTAAATAAAAAGTCCTCATAATTAATTGTGCCATTAATTCGTGGAAGCGAGGGGATGTTGGGTAGATCTACTGGAGTTTGACAAACTCCGCTCCGGGGCACTGGAGGTGCACGGGGAACAATATCAGCCTATTTGACACCGTGATCCCAAGAGGAGGACACGGGGGGAGGCATAAAAGAGCAGTGACGAAAGTCCGCAAATAAAAATAAATGACGGTGGAACACCGCAAAATAAATAGTCAGCTTGGTACAATCTTCCTTAGTGCATGAAACGACGGATTAGCTACCCGCGATATCGGTTGAGCACTTTAATTCTTACAAGACTAAGCGCATATTAAATAATCGGTAATTGACGTTTAAAAGCATCGTCTTTCATAAAACAAATATTACGTATGTATATGTTGACAAAGAAAATGATTATGAGACCGGGCCAATGCATGACAAGCCCACTGTGAACTCACCAGCCTTTTGGGTGACACTTGCGTGGTTTTAACTTTTGCAGATCGCTGAGGAGTATCCGGAGCAGGTTGACACGGCACGAGAAAATGTTTACTTTTATTTGAACTAACTTGGGAACTTATATAACAATTCCTGTTTTGTAATTAAAGCACGCGGTTAGTGCTAAGATATTTATGTTTACATTCCGCTGCGTAACTTTTGAAACTGTTTTATTTATGAACATTTGGATTTTACTCTGATTCGTTTAGTATTTGTAACTAATGGTTGTGGTCCTGGTTTGCTCGCACCCCTTAACGGTATAAACTCCGTTAGTGGTTATTTGGGGGTGTGACAAAATCCATGGAGATATCCTCCCATTTCCATTCTGGGATCTTTGGTTGTTGCAATAATCCAGAAGGCTTTTGGTACTCGATCTTGACTCTTGAGCAGGTTAAACACTTAGCCACATATCGCGCAATGTCGGCTTTCATATTGGCCACCAATACAAGTTCTTCAAATCGTGGTACATTTTGTCCGATCCAGGGTGCACTGAATACCTTGATTTGTGAGCCTCGTCCATCACGAGCTCACAGAGATTTCCAAGTAAAGGAACCCAAATTCTGTCATTGTAATACCTGAGTCCATCGGACTTAATTTCGGAGTTACCATCCACCCCTCGCAGTGCCTCAGCTGCGAAATTTTCTTCTTTTAGAGCTTCTCATTGGGCATCGGGGATTCGTTT